>OU015493.1:147288907-147462405 GCA_907164885.2 Dolomedes plantarius
GTAAACACGCGGATAATATGTAGACTTGGGAAAGTGCAGTATCCGCAAACATTCAAACAACAACAAAAAAATAAGAATTTAAATCGAATTTTTCTTTGAAAAACAGGAAGAAGTGACTTCTTAATAACCACAGTATAATTCAAAAGACGGGTTCGAAATTTAATCCGACCCACCCGAAGGCATGCAGTAAATGGCTGAACACGCATGGTTGCTGCTGGCAGTCACGCATGGTCGCAGCATGCACTCCCGCACGCACAAGAGTCCCGCTGATTCAGAACTTAATTTAGGGTATTTTTTACCCCTCAGTGCTTACGTCATAAGGAGTAAGACTAGGTCACTAAACCATGCTCCTCTTAGCCTGGACAAGTCCAGTTACCGGCATCCTACAACTCCTACAGAGGATACATCTCCCCTTTGACAGTCGTAGTTACTACCAACATTACCTGCACTCATATGAATTTGATCGCTTCTGAACTTTAGTGCTCTAGGAAGGAGTGACGCTAATAATGTTGCAAGGGGTAATAGAAGATGGTTGTATTTTTTTTCAGTCCTGAACATTGCTGGAATAAATGCTCAAGTTGTTCATATAGGGAATAGAAATGAAGCGCTTGAAAATGGGCTGTTCCTTCGATGAATTGGGAGAGAGCTGATTGATGGTCACTTGATTAGGCGATCACTTATGCATCGTTTACCTCGGTCGATTTCTGGGAGAGTTTTAGAAATTGCATTTGTAAATCAACAATCTAATGTACCTCAAGACAACCTTCAGAGTACCGACGGTGGAAAAAGAAAGCGTCTCGAATCCTGTTGGACGACGAAAACAAAGAGACTGACGAAGTATAGCTGTTATGTCTTGTGGACAGTATTTATGATTGCAACATTGTGCATTTTTTTTTGTATTCATGGGTGTGACAAAAAAGTATCAGAAAAAGAAGAAAACAGTTACTAAGTTTCTAAATTTGTGAGTTTCTAAATTTACTCTATTGTAAGTTTCTAAAAATTATGTAAAACAAATTTGTAATTTTAACTTTGAATCTTAAAAGGTCCCTTCTTTCATCATGTTTTCAAGTTTTTACCCATCATTGTTTTTTCCTCGTTAATAAAAGGTAAAACAATGCATATCTTTAGTTATTTACCCAGCATTCCTTGAAATAATAGTATAAAAATTGATGTATCATGGTTTTTATGTCACGAATCTCACAGATAGTATGACAGCAATGACGTAAGTTTTTTGAGGCCAGTAATCGAGTGTTAAGAACAGGTCCATGTTAGGAACTGATAAATGGTCCGTAAGGCTGAGCAACAGTGTTAAGTGGTATTGTCATTATGAACAGTTCACAAATGCGAGAGGCATCGAAACTCTTTTGATATAGCTATGGTGCCCGGAATACAGGACTTAAGTAAAAAAAACGTGATTTTTAGATATTTGTTAGTATTGATTAAAAAAAAAAGTATTTTGAATATTTGTATAAAAGGTTTAAGTCTATCAATTTTGTATACAAAAGTACATTTTTTGTACAAAAGAATCAAATCCAAATTATTGTTCTTCGATTGTTATAAAAGCCAATAACTTGGTATATTTAAATCACTGTTTTTGAAGCACCATAGATATACTCATTGATATTGACTATTGATCAATATCAATGAGATGCCCCAATTTGTATAACATACTAGCTGAAAACCCGCACTTCGCTACGGAGTGCATTCAAATTAAATACAACGGTAAATGTATGCAATTAATGCCAAAAAAAATAAATATATATATTTATAATAAATGAGACGATCAATATATACAATTGATGTAAAAAAATATTTATATATATATATATTTATAAAAAAATCATAAGGAATATTTATTTTTTTTTGGATAATATCCAATCGTCTGCTGCATTAGAAAGAAAAAATGTTTTTTTGTCTATTTAGTTGTTACGCACGTGACGATAAATTTATTCAAAGTACCAGAAAAAGAAATCACGTGATCAGCATTTAATAAATTAAATTCTAAAAATTAATCTTTAAAAATTCACCAAAAATCAGGAAATGGAGCTAAAAATTAGAAATTTTTTTTTCATTTTGAAGGAATTTTTATGATCTTTCTAGTGATATAAATTTTATAACCCTCAATGTATGATTTTAAATGCAAACGTAAAAAAAGTTTAAAACACAGCTTAAAAATTTAATTTAAAAAAATCTAGGAAGAATTTTTGAAAAATCTTTCTTAGTCACCCCTACACTATTAGAAGAATCGCCATGCAAAATTTCAGCCCTTTAGGTCCAGCGGCTTGGTCTGTGCGTTGTATGTCAGTCAGTCAGTCAGTCACTGAATGAATGAGTCAGTTACGAAACTGTTTTATATATATAGATTAGATGATCCTCGCATTTGTGAATTGTTCATAGTGACAATCACTCCTAATCATACTCAGCCTGACGATGAGCTATTAAGTAGTTCAAAATATGTAACTGTCCTATAAATTGTCTTGAGGTTACTAGGAAGCCATTCCTTCCCGCAATCCCACTGACGTAGCATCCGCATAAGAACTACAATGACTGCTGTCCAGCAGCTAGTAATTCATGTGAACTCTGTTTGGTAGGTATTTCTGGATATAACATGAAACTATTCTGTCACAGTCTTCAGAACAAGGTAATTCAAAGACTGTCTGGATTTTATTAATGATAATCTTATGTTGTTGTTGCTGTTGTTTCTAATGCCCTTTGGCCGGAATCTATTCCAGACCAGGTCCATAGGTTAACAGGCTGATGGGTGCGGCTTCGGTTGTATAATGGCACCACAAGGTTTGGAGTCCGATTTAACCAGATGCCACCTCAGTTTTACTGAGAAACCCCAGGGGTGACATCTTGGGGGATCGTACCTTGTCCTACCCTCTCTGACCTCATAGAGGGACTTTCTGGTCTACGGTTTTAACGTGCCCATATCCGGCCTAGACACACAGGTATATATTGGCGAGTGCCGTCATTCTATCCGAGCACCCACAGCACCGGAAACCAACACGCTACCACATGGCTACGTCGAGCCCCAGGATAATCTTCTGATCTTTATTAATAATAAACTTGTGAACTTGTATATATGATAAACAAATAATGGCGAGAACTATATTAAAGAATTTATTTACGTACGTAATTGCAAGTTCCTTTACTTTTTGTACTTCCCTTTACTTGAATACAGCCAACTTAATTTATGCTAACGAGTGATATACACCGCGGATACATTTGAACATTCCGTAGTCAACAAATAACCAGTTTCATCGTTAAAATGGGGGAAAAAATCTGAGAAGCTTTTATGACATTCATGCCAAGTTAAAAAAATCCTCTTATTGCTTTTGGAGAGGGTCACTTTTGGACGTTTATAGTTTGAAAATATTTAATGATACTTATAACTTGCATGTTATGGTCGATCTCTTAAGGTGAGAGTTGGTGAGAAGAAAAAGCTAAAGGGAATGCGGATAGAGAGTATATATGAGATTATGATCATTCCGTTGAACGCCCAAGAGTCGAATGAAACAAAAAGGGTGGTTAAAGAGAACATAAAGCCCGATAAGTTGGGAATCGGAATAATAAAGTGCAAGAGAATTGGAAAGGGAGGGAAATTGGTGGAGACGGAGACGATGGAGGAATTAGAGAAATTTGTGAAAGCGTTTGAAAAAGCAGAGGTGTCAATACATTATACGTAACACGAAAACCAAAATTGAAAGGTCTGAAAATTATTATTTTCGATGTTGAAGAAAATTATAGGAAGGAAGAGATTAGAGAGATCTTGAAGAAGCAGAATTTGGCACTGAAGGACGCTGAGATCGATGTTCTGACGAACTTTAAGACGAAGAATGATTATAACTGGATTATTAGCGTTAAAGGAGATGTTAACAGAGTTTTAGAAGGGGATATAAAGTTGAAAGTTGGCTGGAAAATCTGCAACTGGAAGGATTATAGAAAGCCAATAATATGCTATAAGTGCTGGGGCTTTGGACCTGTGACCAAGCACTGTCGGAATAAGAAGACTTGCAAAGTTTGCGCTGAAGAAGAACACCAAGACCAGCCCTGTAAAAAGGAACAGACTTGCGCAAATTGCGCAAGATATCAGAGAAAGACGGGGACATTAAACATCTCCCTACGAACAAAAGTTGCTGTAGATACAAAGCTGTCGAAGAAGATGTAGATACCAAGCTGTACTAAGAAGTCGAGAAAATTGTGGAGCTGACTGACTATGGAGGCGGAAAGATACGGACGTTTGGCTCATCTAGGTATGATGACACTGATTTTTATAACATTGATTATTAAGTTTGTGAGTCACAAGTTGTGACATTGTTTGTACTTATAATAATGTTTTCGCTTATTAATTTGTTTTTGGTTGCCTGCCCAAGTGGTGCAGGACATCTGTATAGCTTTTGTCAAAAGTGAAATAAACTTTGGTTGATATATTTCGCAGAGTGGTGACTGTGGTCTAAATTGGGATTTAAATAATTTGAATTATAATTCTGGCTCATGGACGACTCTGATCGTAAGGCAGTATGAAAATGGTATCAAGTGGCATTGACGAGAATATGATGGTGGTGAAGTGTCCCTCTGACGCGGACCGAGGATGTGGACCGGGCTGTGCCCCGGTGGCGGAGTGCAGCGGGTTGCCGTAGTGGCGACCGGTTGTTAGTAGGTTTTTTCACGCTGTGTACGCTAACCGCTGGGGACGGCTTAACTTTCTTGAATCTTATTCTTAGTTAGTGTAGAAATTACCATTTTGCCAACTACCCGAGAGGAGCAATCTCTTTTGAATATGTGCGAATATTTCTATTACTTTATCTTCATTTATTCATCGTTTGTGTAGCAACTTTCCGAGAGGATCAACCACTTTTGAATATACACTCATGGACAAAAAAATTAGCGCACTAAGAAGGAGTCGTAAAAATGAAACGAAATTTTACATACCGAATGACTACTTTGATATAAGTAAATGATAAGAAAATCAAAGAAAAATGATAATTTATTTCAGAGAAAAAGGCAAAAGAACGGAGGAGTTAATACTCCGTTGGACCCCCTCTACCGCGAATCCACGATGCAATACAATCGGGCATTGAGTCATACAAGTTCTGTATGATGTCTTGAGACATTTCGCTCCATATTTGCTGTAACCTTGCCTCTAGTTCGTTCAAACTCGTGGGATGCCCAACTCGTCGTCCCAAATGATCCCAGATATGCTCGATTGGAGACAAATCTGGGGATCGTGCAGGCCAAGGAAGGGTAGTAACAGTGCGGAGACAGTCTTGTGACACCCTTGCCGTATGAGGCCGAACATTGTCTTGTTGAAAAATGGCTCCTGGGAGCCGTTGCATGAGTGGCAACACATGTGGTTGCAGGATTTCATGAACATACCGCTGGGCTGTCATGGTGCCACGGAACAATACTAGGGGTGACCGTGTATTGTAGGAAATGGCACCCCATACCATCACACCAGCTGTGGGAGCGATGTGTCGCTGTACAGCAAAGGCAGGATGGAAGCGTTCACCACGGGCTCTCCACACACGAACACGATTGTCATCACTGCCGAGATTGAATCTGGACTCGTCGCTAAAGACGACCTGGCTCCATTCCGCTGCAGTCCAGTTTCCTCGTGCGCGGCAAAACTCCAAACGGAGCCGTCGATGGGTGGGCGTCAAGGGTAGCACACGTAATGGGCGCCGCGATACCAACTGTCCTTCGGCCAGGCGCCTTTGTATGGTTCGAGAAGACACAGAGGCCCCTAGTGAAGGTGCTACCTGTGCCTGGATGGCGGCCGATGAAGCAGTTGGCTGTACGCGTGCATTTCTTACGATGTGGCGGTCTTCTCGACGACTGGTCTGTCGAGGGCGTCCGGAGCCTGGTCTTCGTGTACATGACATCTCTCGGGTCCACTGGTCCCAACACCTCCTCAGAACACAATCATAGCGGCCTAATTGACGATCTACTCGCCTAGCTGACCACCCAGCTTCCATCATCCCGACGATTCTCCCCCTCTCAAACTGCGACAACTGCTTATATTGTCTTCGAACACGGCGTAATGGCATGTCTATCTCAGCTCTTCCTTTGTAAATGATTTAGCACACTCAAACAAGCTTTGGTTACCTGTTTTATACTCCACAGAGTACGATGTTCAACGCCCTCTACCGGCTATACGTAATGCGCAATCACGCTGCATTTCTAATCATTTGCATATCTCCCCGACATGTACCTTCATTGCAAGTTTCGTTACGATCCCGCAATTATTTCTTGGTGCGCTAATTTTTTTGTCCATGAGTGTACATGAATATTTCATTCAGATTTTTTTTCAGCTACTCTTCGATAATCTAGCAACTACCGTTATACCAACTATTTGACAGAAGCAACCACTTTTGAATAAGTGAACACGAACATTTCGTTCCGTCTTTCCTCATTTATCCTTCATTAGTGTACCCAGTTCATTGATATAGGATTTAAGAATCGATGCCTTAAACTACGTGATTCAAATAGTGTAATTTGGTTCAGACATTTTTGAAGAACTTTTAAAAAGCTTGGACAGTGCATACCACGTGACAAAAGGAGTGAATTCAGTATGATAGAATATGTATAAAGTTTTCCTGTTTAATTAAAAACCCGAGTATGTACCTGCTCAACTTAGGAGAGATTTTCACATTTCCTGCATATTTGAGGAAATAATATGCACTTGTGTGCGTATCACGTACCTTAGTTCTGATATTTTTATATATTTATTTTTTCAGATTCTATTTTCCAACTATATTAGGGTAAGGATTCGTAAGTCTTGCCGTCCCTATCGCTAGATAATACGGCGAATTTTCCTGCTGACAGCCCACTTCAGGATAGGCGGGGCAGTCACACCAAAGCAACATTTTTTTCTTTAAGTATTATCCTGTTATATTTAGATTTGTCATTGGGTTATACAATAATACGCAATATAAGTGCACTGTATATAAATAATACCCTATATGTGACACCACATTACTTCAACTCTGCTTAATACTGTACATATCACTATTTAAACAATACACAACACTAACTGCGACACAGTGCACAACCCCATTTACAAAATTACAACACAGTTGCAATTTATACTTCACAATTAAATTCCATTCCAATCTGTTAATTTTAAATTGAAAACAATTGTATAAAATCACATTAAATTATCAATATACTACTGTAAAATATACCTTACGTTACACTGATACATACAATGATAACATATACATATTTACAATATGATGTCGGTATTCATTTCATTTTTAACTCATTTTGACACTATGTTATAGCATGGTAATGAGCTACCTTTACTGCTTTTCTTAATTTATATGATATAGAATATTAAATTATCCATTCCATTACACCCCTATATTAGGGTAATTTTAAATGGGAAATAAAATTCTTTCAATTAATGAAAATGTTAAAAAAGAAAATAACATTTCGCGTGCGAAACATTTTAGGAATAGAAAAAATGATTTTTTTCTTCAAATGCTGAATATATTTCTCATACATTGAGTAATAACAAACGAAAAAAATTTCTATATTTTCTAATGTTTTCAATGCAATGAAGCAACGTCTATTAAATTGTGTCCTATAAGAATGGCTGTAGAGATTTGTGAATAAATTGAAAGAGCGCATTTTTTTATCTCATATTTCTGTGACATATAGGAAATATATTATTATATCCGAGATATTGTTTCGTAAGAGATTTCGTGAGACGATTCTCTGATCTTCTCGCATAATTGTTAATGAAATCATACTCTAAATAGTTTTTCGTTTTTACTGGGAATTTTTTTTATCATTTGTGATCCAGCATTTTACACGAAGAAAAAAAAAGAAATACCAGGGAAAATATTCAGTTCTTGATTTAAAATTTTAATAGTTTTATTAATTGGGATTTTAAATTTTTTTATTTACTATTACCATTTCTATCACCATTTTTTGACGGTGCTTAATATTTTTATTTCCCTCCATGGATTTGTCCTATGTTGACTTCCGATCCCGTAAGACACAAAGGGTTAGCAATATTCTAACGACCAAATGCCGGGACAGAGTATGGAATCTGGGTTCCCCGAACTTAAGCCGTTATTCAATCAATTAAACTGTATTTGCGCTAAGAAAACCTTTTTTTATTCCATTTATAATATGGATTCTAAACCTTTTAAGCACCCCTTCCCAATATTTTTTTCATATTTTTTCTCATTTCTACGCCATTATTTCCCCCCATTTTTTCATATATATATATATATATATATATATATATATATATATATATATATATATATATATACAGGGTGTCCCATAATGATTGGGACAAACTTCAAGGGGAGGTAGGGCATGTCAAAAGGATTCAGAATTGCATAGCAACCCATGGTCGCAAACGTCAGGGGAAAGTGGTATCGGAGGTGCAAGAAATGAAGGCCTACAGGACAGAGATTATCAGAAATATTTATTGTTCATAAATATTACATATGCTGTGGTAGGTGATACCATTTTAAAAGGTTACAAAAGATGCTCAAAGTTTCCACCATTACAAGAGATGCAAGCGTTACAGTCACGGACCATGGATTGGCGGACGCGTTCGAAAACACCTGGATTTGCTTGGACCTGGTTGCCTGGCCCCACGCTCTCCGGATTTAAGCTGCCTGGATTTTCTTTCTTTGAGGTATACTTAAAGGTGCTGTGTACAAGACACATGTCGAATATGAAATGGATCTGGATGAAAGAATTGTTTGCGCTGCTGCAGATATCCAAGCAAATCCAGGTGTTCTCAATCATGTCCGCTAATCCATGGTCCGTCGCTGTTACGCTTGCATCTCTTGTAATGGTGGAAACTTTTTCGTGGAGCATCTTTTGTAACCTTTTGAAATGGTATTATCTGCAACAGCATATGCAGTATTTATGAGAAATAAATATTTCTAATAATTTCTGTCAGGTATTCCATCATTTCTTGTACCTCTGATACCACTTTCCCATGACGTTTGCGACCATGGATTGCTATGCAATTTTGAATCCTTCTGACACGCCCTACCTCCCCTTAAAGTTTGTCCCAATCATTATGGGACACCCTGTTTATATATATATATATATATATATATATATATATATATATATATATATACACACACATGTATAATAACTTCAAAAGATAAATGAAAGATGTCCATGCATTTCAAAATTGCATTACTGATTCAAGATTAATATTCCTAACTGTTAAACAGAATTTAAATTTTTTCTGAAGTCTACCTCGAAATTTCTTCTTTTCTATCGATCAATCTCTTTCTGTAGAAGGTACTGATGCTATAGCTGTAACATGTGATAGGTTTAGACAATGTCGGAATAATAAGTATTTACGTACACGCACACGTACACGCAGACGCACGGACACAGACAGACACAGACAGACAGACAGACAGACAGACACACACACACACACACACATACACACACACACATACACACACACACACATATATATATATATATATATATATATACACAGGTTGTTCGAGCTTAAAGTATCCAAAAGTTATGGCTTATTTTTACGGAACTACCCATTAGAATTAGAAAAAAAATATTTAAATAGAAAGAACATCTCACCAAATTTTAATATCAATAGATTTCAAAGTTAGAAATGCACGTAAATGGCATCATTGGTCCATTTTTCTTCGTAGAGTGCACTGTTATTCGTTTATCTCGATACGCATTTCCACCGGGTTTCCTGTTCTAACATGGATTTGACTCCATTAGACTTTTATGATTGGGGATTCATTAAATCCGTTGTGTATAGACAAAAAATTGAAACTGTGGATGTGATGAAGAAGCGAATCATTCAAGCAATTCGTGTAAAAACTCATGATATGATACGAAACACTTGGAGAGAACTGGATTATAGTTTAGACGTTTCTCGTGCTACAAAAAGTACACACATCGAAAACTATTGATATTAAAACTTGGTGAGATGTTCTTTCTATCTAAATATATATATTTTTAATTCTAAGGGGTAGTTCCGTAAAAATAAGCCATAACATTTGGATACTTTTATCCCAAACACCCTGTATATATATATATGCATGTATAATAACTTCAATAAATCAAAAGAAGAAAAAAGTTAATTTATTAGGAGCAGTTTAATAAAAAATTATTTTTTTCTATCTTTCTGAACTGAGAAATTAAATTTACTTTAAAAAAAATTATTAAATTTAAAATATTTTATTTTTCTGTGACTTTAAAAAAATCTCTCTCGTATATTTCATAAAAATACTTCAAAACAAATGATTTTATTTTCTTGTATTTAAAATATTGAAAGAATTATGAAAGCAAAAGACTACAGGCGAGATCAATTAAGGGTCTGTTCACATAGGAGTCCATTGCGTTGCGTTAAGGAAAAGATGATGTTGAGACGAAAATAAACCAATCATAGGCGTTAAAAATTTCATTGCTAATCGTTTGGAGGCATATGATTGGTTTATTTTCGTCTCAACGTCATCTTTTTCTTAACACAAAGCAACGGACTCCTATGTGAACAGGCCCTAAGTGTAGAATATATTGAAATATATGATATTTATATATGTATATATAACGTTCTTTTTTTTTAGAAAGAACGTAACTTATGTCTCCCCATTCACTTTAATGTCGAGAGCTTTCAGAAAAAAGAACCGTGCAAATTGGTCATAAATAACATAAGAAAACATGATACTCGTATAGAAAATATAAATTCTTTTGTCTCGTTAGGATATAGCCAGCACTGTTTTGATTTATACTATACTTCATTGCAATAAATTTGTTCTTGCCGTTTTAAACGTCAGTTTTGCTCCGGTGTTGATTTGTAGTTGATATGTCTGTGATACTGGATAATGAAATCTTAACAATGCTTTTCCAAAATCAGGAATGCATTAGCAGGATAATATTGCAGAATAACGTAGCAGCACTGGAATTAAATTATAAAATGTTTTTAATAGATTTCTTTAAAATATCATTTAATTTTAAATAGGCTATTTAATTTTTAATTTTAAGTCTTTTTGGTTTGAGACATTTGAAATATATAAAAAGTTGCTAACAACGAAATAAATCATATTTTATAAAGTCACTGAAAGAAATTTTTTATTTTTCCTTCGGTCAAATTTCCCTTATCTATAATTAATCCATAAAATGTATTAATGTATTAAATATTGAATAAAATAAAAGTCGCATAACATTTGTCAAAATCAGAATTTTTCTAATAGAATTATTCGATTAGAATTTTTCCTATTAGAATTTTTCTAATAGGAAGAATTTAAACACCTGAGATAAAAAAATCCATGAAATAAAACGATGCATACCTATCGGAATAAACCAGAAGTGTTGCTACATTTATGGCGTGTTCACATAGAATCCGTCAGCGTTAAAGATTCCGTTGGCGCTGATTGGTTAAATGGGTCTATGATTGACGTATGATTGGTTAAAAATTTTAACGCTGGCGCTGACGGATTCTATGTGAACAGGCCCTTAGGCTAAGGTGACCAGATTTTGACATCGGTAAAGCGGGACACTATTGACCGGGGGGGGGGGGGGTCGTGATTAAAAATTTGGTCTATATAGAGCAACAAAAATTTGCATAGAACGGTAAAATAGTATTGTAATATATTTTTTTAAAATTTCAACATAAGTACAATTTACAAATATAATAAATTAAAAAAATATGTATAGTATTATTTTATTCTTTGGCATATTTCTCATTTGCGTGAATTTTTATAGTAGATTGCTGTTGTTCTTAAGGGTCTTAAAGGTCATGAAATTTTTCACAAGAATTTGTTATACTATATTTCACACATAAATCGGGTTTCAAAGACTCAACACTTAATTGCGATTTTTCTGATGTCCACACTTTATTGATCGTGGAAAAAACGCGTTCAGTCGCACCATTAGTTCCTGGTAAGAACAGCGTGTATTCCACAATTTTTAGTGCATTATTGTATGGAACATGGTTTGTTTCAAAATGATCAAATATTTCTAACCATGTGTTCTCTTTCGTGATTTTTGCTGATGCCCAAGATTTAACCTTTTCCTTATCAATATATTTTTAAATAATGATAACTCAGATTGTTTAACATTATAAAATTAACAAAAATAATATAAAACTCATATCCTGGCTAAATAGCCACATGGCCGCCAAAAACCGTATATTCCCTTCCCGTTCTCCCTCTGTTCCCTAGCTTATCGTGCATTTTTTCCAAAAGCGGGACTTTTTTAAAACGCTGCGGGACGCGGGACAAATTGTTAAAAATCGGGACTGTCCCGCCAAAAGCGGGACGTCTGGTCACGTTACCTTGGGCTGTAGTCGGAAAAGGTATCATGCGCCTCATGAACAGATAAACCTAATTAATTTATTTACATAACTTTAACAATATCCGATCATAATATGATTACGTCACGCATAACGCTGTGGCTTCGTTAACGAACAAAGACGAAGTGAATGGCAACGGATGAGATGGAACTTTCGATCAAAGTTCGGCATCTAACATTCGGTAGATTCATGATGAGAGAAAGGGTGTTCGGGTAGAGGTCGTGAGAGTTCGGCCGCCTCAAGGTCATATGCTTGCAAGTTCTGGAAAAAGCAATACACTGGAAGAAACAAAGAAAGCATTAATTAACACTGAATGCCATGAAATTTTTTTATGTTTTTATCATGAGGGTTTTCTCTTTTTAAAATTTAAAGTAAATTAAAAATTAATCAGTTTCGTATTTAAGACATTATATTTTTTGTAAACAAGATATATTTAGTTAAATTTTGTTTTATTTACAAAAAGTAACTAATCACAAGTCGCTTATTATTAATTAAAGTTATATTATTAAACTAAGAATTTTGATGAGGAGTTTTATGTAACCTTATGTAAAATAATTAGACACGTTACTGAGAATTATTGTAACAGATATTTGTATCTTGAAATATAATTTCAAATTAGTGGATAGTTTTCTCGAAATTGCTCTCTGTTGTAACCATAGTGATTTTACGTAAATAGTTTTGCATTTAATTATGTAGGAGGAAGTTTTCAATAGGAGCTTATCTGCTACGTTAGAGTTCAAAGATAAAATTACACTTCACTGAAGGCTATAATTTGTCAACTTGCGTTATTTAATGCCTGTTGGTTCATTAGCGATACGCAAACTTTTCTAAAACATCTGGTGTCAGAAACGTTCATTACTTGAAAGTGTGCGTTATCTAATTTCCCCAGAAAAGCATTATTAAAGTTGCGTGAGTCGTATCAATACAGTAGGAAAAATACAAAGAGATGTGCTCTTTCTCTGAGATGAAAACTTATAAATTTCAGTCAGGAATTTCACTTCAGAAATTCCTTTCAAGAGAACACAGCTATTATTATTACAATTTTTGTTTATTGTAATATCAAACATTAGGTGTATCATCGTCCATATAATCGGGTGAATACGTTTTTAAATAAGTTCTTATTTCCGAATCAGTACCGAAATTTATGGATATCAGAATATTCTTTCCTGAAATAGTTCATACTGAAGAAAGTGTAAAATATTTTCAGTCGATAAAAAAAATGCTAACAAGACGGGAATAAAGTAAATGCTCATAAAACAGGTCGAAATAATTTGCGATTTACATGAAAAATTATGTCACTTATTTTATTGTATACACATTTGAGTTTCATGCAACAATCGATCCATTAAATATAATCTTTAAAATAAAGAAAAGAATATCCTATCCCCTTAACTCCTAACAATAAGAGAAGTTAGTTAAAAATGATGTATTACCCATTAAATCTGAGCCTTAAGTAATTACATAACTTGAAACTCAGGACTAAAATGAATATCTAGGTATGCATAACTTTAGAAATATATTTATCGAATAATGTAGTTACTCTTTACATTATTCATTAGTGACTTAAATAGTTATCTAGAATTGTATTGTATATATTGTGAGAAAGATAACATAGGTGGGCAGTAGACACACACAAAAAATATATCATATTATCGACTGAGCATATTATCGACTGAGTGTGTTTATTTAATACATCACTATTTAAAAATATATATCAAATTTATATAAATCGAAGAATTTTTCCTGAAATAGCTGATAAGAATAAATACTAAATAAATAGGGAAGAGTAAAATATTTTTCGTCGATTAAAATAAAATGTTAACAAGACGTGAATAAAGTAAGTTCTCATAGAAGTAAAACATTCGACAATAATTTGTTTGCTACATGTAAGATTATATTTCTCAAAATACCATATACACAGTTCAGCTTCTCCGAATATTCGATGCACAAAATATAACCTTGAAAATAAATATCTATTCTTTTTATCTTCAAGCAATAAAATAAATTAGATAAAAATGATGTATTACCATTTAAATCTGAGCCTTAGGTAAACTGTATAACACGAAACTCATGGCTAAATACATGTTTGAGGTACATATTAGCTTTAGAAATGAAATTACTCTTTACATGATTCAATAGAGACACAAATAGTTATGTAGGATAGCATTGTATGCATTGGGGGAAAACTAACATATGTGATCAGTATATATATATATATATATATATATATATATATATATATATATATATATATATATATATATATATATATATATATATATATATACTCTGTCACAAAAAATATATGCAACCAGAAGAAATCGAGCTACTATCTCGAAACTTTGCAGAAATATAGTCTGGTAAGAGATATGCAAATGATTAAAATTTCGACTTCAATGAGAGAAGGGTAAGCGCCCTATGTGCATATGAGATTCGCAGCTGGGAGAGTTTAAAAGCATGATTGCTTTTTGTCATATGGTTATTCAAACAAATCTGTCGACTTAGTGCCGGTGCACACTTGCGGCAAACGTACTCGGGACGCGGCGTTATTTTCACTCCGCGTGGAACGCCGTTCCAGTGCACACTTTCGCGGTGATAGGCGTTAGCGGCAGTCTTTCGTTTGCCACCAACCGAGATGGATCGTACGCGCGCCCAATTATTTAAGAAAAAAGTTGTTTTTTCTTACTTAGTCTACAAGCATGTTAATCATGATAATAGAATTAGAAAAAGGAAGCACTGGATCCATCCATACAACAGCGAGAGGTACTTGAAGGGAGCGTTTAATGTATGCTTGATGGATCTCAGGGAAGATAGTGAAAAGTTTTTAAATTATTTTCGGATGTCAATTCGATCCTTTGACGAATTGGCCGGTCGAATCAGCGACGCACTTCAAGGGAAAGAAACCTACATGAGGTCTCCCATATCACCATTGGAGATGCTGGCTGTAACACTGAGGTACTTCAATTACTTCAACTTCATATTTACTATATAGGTGATTAAAATAATGTTATCTTATGTAATATGTCTACTCGCATGGTGCGTAAATTATTTCAAATATATTACCTTTTTAAATAGATTCTTTGAGAAGGAAAAAAAATTATAGATTTATTTATTCATTTTATTATTTTTTTTATTTGCATTAAGCGCATCAGCATTTTGCAATTAGCACTATTTTCATAATTAATTAAACAATATTATATTTAAATGTATAATGAAGGGAATTACAAAGTATAATAATAAAGTATAAACAATATGAAGAAATAAAAAAAGTCATTAACACTACATCTAATGATCTAAGTACCTAATTATAGGTTAATGATTTTCCAAAACTTTTGCATTGTCTGTAGTTAGGGGTAGTTGCGGCAAAGGCTTCTGTGACGACTCAAACTCTCTTTGCCGTTTGGACGCTGCTCTGGTAGATGGTACAGATGTGGGTTGTGGAGTAGATGCAAGTGGGAATGCAGGAGAAGTCGCAGATTCTGATAGGAATCCATCTTCTTCTTCATCTTGTCGGGATTGCGAGTGAGGAGAGTCATTGTTGTAAAGATTCTCAAGAGTTGACTCAGTGGTCGCCAAAGCCATCGATTCCTGCAAGAATGACAACTGTTTTGAGTATATATACTGTCGTCCAGCTCCTGCTGGTTGCCCTGATTTTGTCTTTTTTCGTACGCTCTTCGAGTAGTTGTCTTTCAAATTTTTCCATTCTTGAGCGAGCTTCTTAACTGAAATTTTTAAAAAATATATTTACTAACAAAAAGTTTATCTCAATAAATGAAAAAGTTCATTCTCTCTTAAAATTTTTTATTATAAATGTAATTACTTTTTCTCATATTTATTTTGTTATTTATTATTTTGGTTCCCCAATTATTATTTTTCTAATTTGCTAACAATTATTTGGCTTTGTTGCTATTACAGATATCTAGGGAGTGGATGTTACCTCAAAGATCTCCATTACTCTTACCGGCTTGGACATTCAACTTTATGTAAAATTGTCAGGAAAGTTGGCGCAGTGATGTGGCTAATTTTAAGAGAACAGTGTTTTCCTCCTTTTAGCACTGAAAGGTGGTTGGAGATTTCTTCAATGTTTGAAAAAAATGCGAACTTCCCCCATTGCCTGGGCGTACTCGACGGAAAACATATAATAATAATTAAACCAACCAAAAGTGGGTCGTTGTACTATAATTATAAGAATTTTTTTTCGATAGTTTTATTTGCCGTAGCTGATGCAAATTACAATTTCCTTTACATAGATGTAGGGTCGTTTGGAAGAGAAGGGGACAGCACTATATTTGAAAACTCTACTTTTTATAAACATCTAATGAATGAATCATTACAATTCCCAGTAAATAAACCGCTTCCAGGTACCCAAAGCCCAAACCTTCCCTACGTCTTTGTAGGTGACGATGCGTTTGGGCTATCTACTCATATTATGCGCCCGTACAAAGGAAAAACCTTGTCAAAAACAAAGAGAGTATTCAACTATCGGTTGAGCCGAGCCCGCCGATACGTGGAATGCTCTTTTGGAATTTTGTCTAATAAATGGAGAATTTTTCACAGACCAATCAACGTAAATTCAGATTTAGCTGTACAAATAGTCAAGACTTGCTGCCTCCTTCATAATTACGTTCGTCAAAGGGATGGATATAATTTCAATGAAACGCTGTCGATAACAGGACTTGGAGAAGAAACACACACAGCTACCAACCAAGCACGATCTGGCCCTACGGTTCTTGCTATGAGAAATGATTTTGCAAACTACTTTGTGAGTGCCTTGGTAAGAAAATTTTACATAAATAAAAATTGTGGATGTTACCTCAAACTTGGAGAAGAAACACACACAGCTACCAACCAAGCACGATCTGGCCCTACGGTTCTTGCTATGAGAAATGATTTTGCAAGCTACTTTGTGAGTGCCTTGGCAAGACAATTTTACATAAATAAAACTAATAGACATATTTAAATTCAATAATTTTAAATAGTTGCTTTTTCCATCAGTCATTTTACTAAAAGTTAACATTTTTCAATTTCAGTTTTATTTCAATAAATATTAAATATTGATTCCATGATGTAAAAGTTATCATATAATTGTTATTGTTCCCTCAGAAAAGGCTAATTCCTTCAGTAATTTTCATATTTGTGTCTAGAGTTTACCAATTTAAAAAAGGGTAAAATAATAATAATAATAATAATAAAGATAAAATAAATTATAAAATTTTTTTGTTTGTTTTACATAAAAACGAAATTTCATATAATTTTATCTCATTTATTTCAAATTATTTTTTAACTAAATAGTTATTGGTTAATGCTAATCATTGTTTGCTGTTGCTCTTATGAAAATCAAAAGTGGGCCTCAATAAAATTCGGTTATTTTATTTTAATTTTAAATTGCTTCATTTATTTATCAACTTAATGTTTTTTTGAGAATCAGCTCAGATTAGGTAAGAAGAATTGCGGTTGAGCAAATATTCCGCCACTTCCCCTATATATTTGTTCCTCTTCTTGAGAATCACCTTGATGATGAGTTTCTGAGAACAAAAAACTTGTCTTTTGTTCAAGACAAGTTTTTATTCTCAGAAGCCCATTTTCAATCACTTTAACTGAATATTATTATAAGGACGTCGACCCACTTAAAATAAACTTAAATATTTGACCATCTAAAAGTTTTGTTATCCAATGTACTTATTTTAATAAAAGTTGTAAAAAATTATACTGGTTGCAGTTTTTTCATTCTCCGTTTTTTGGCTGAAGTCCTCAATAATGGTTTCACAAATATATTCCCAAGCAGATTGTTTCTTTATTCGGTCTTTATAGTCCTCATGACTAACATCCCAAATTATCGGGCGAGATTTTACTTCGCCGATGAAAAGTTCGACATCCACATTTTCATCAGACATCGTGTAAAGAGACTTCCCGAGCTCGATAGGAGATAAAACGCGCGGCAGGTGTGCACTGCCCAGTAGACCAATGAGTACTACCAGCTATCGGTTTAAAGGAATGTGCCGCGCGTTCCACAGGAACTTGCGGCGACCTGGGAGTGGCGCCCGCGGCAGTTAGACGCCGGCGGCACGTGTGAATCCCAACTGCAGTTGCTCTGCATTTCTTCTTATCGGAGTGAAAATAACGCCGCGTCCCGAGTACTTTTGACACAAGTGTGCACCGGCACTTAGATGGACAGTATTATGACTAGAGTTGCCTCTGAGACGTAACCGGTGACAGTACGAACAATTGTCGGACTTTGAGAGGGGGAGTATAGTAGGCCTCAGAGAAACAGGTTGGTAGAACAGGCGTATCGGCCGCCACCTCGTTCGGAGAGAAATGTTAGTTGCTCGGTGTTGGCAACAATGGATCACGGAAGGAATAGTCTACCGTCGCGGACGTTCAGGGCGTCCCAGGAACATAAATACACGCGAGGATCGCGCAATCATAACAGCGGCCACGTCCGCACCAACATCGTCGCTAGAATCGGCTCCACGCCATTTACCACCTTCCAGGCATCAAGTGGTATCAAGGGAAACCATTCGGAGACGACTGGCCGACGCAGGTATAAGGAGTCGACGTCCATTTAGACGCCTATCACTGACCCCACATCATAGGCAGTGTCGATTGGATTTTTGCCGACCTCGGGCAAGCTGGAGTGTGATCGACTGGAGGCGTGTGATCTTCAGCGATGAATCCCGATTCAGTCTGAATGCTGATGACTAGCGCATACGTGTGTGGAGGCGGCCAGGCCACCGGTCCGATCCGGCATTTGTTCTCGAGAGGCATACGGCGATTACACAAGTTGTGACAGTGTGGGGAGCGATTTGTTGGGACACACGATCACCTCTAGTCGTCCTTTTAAAAGTGTTTTAAGAACACGGGATTTTTAAGTACAAGCGAAGTGGCAACTGACAAGTGCTACCGAAAAAAGCAAAAATGAACTTGCGGATCTAATAGCCAATTTGGATTTAAATGTCAGAGTTGAAGAGGAAGTCAAAATCGACGACGAATTATCCATTGACGAAAAAAACCTGCGTGTTTCCGATTTCATTCATCGGGCCACCACTGAAGCACTGGCCCTATCTGAGGATGATGATGAGGAATCGCCAATGGAAGACTGCAAAATCAAAGATTATTCGGAAGCACTGAAATACAGCTAACAACTAAAACAGTTCTTTCTGAACAATGAAGATTCGGAGGGACTAGCAAAGCTAAATCCTATGAAGATTCATTTTGAAAAACAGGTTTGCTGTGTAAAAAAGAGAAATCAAACTTTGTTAAGAGATTTTTTAGCAGTAATTGAAATAATTTAGCTACTATGCATTGTATTTTGGGATTATTTAATGCAAGATAAAAGGATTAACACACAATTAAAAGGTAATGTAGTAAATAGTTATTCTTTTCTTGCCTAATTAATTTTTCCTTTTTAATTAAAATTGCAGCCGTAATTTTCATTCAAATGTCAAACAGAACAGCAAAAACTTTTTATAAAAAGGTCGTCCTCCCCAATAGCGGACACCTCCTAGTAACGGACAAAACTTTTGGACCCGTGACTGTCCGCTTTTCGGAGGTACCACTGTATATATATATATATATATATATATATATATATATATATATATATATATATGTATGTATACACACACACACACACACACACATATATATATATATGTGTGTGTGTGTGTGTGCATACATATGTGCACACACACACACACGTGTGTGTATATATATATGTGTGTGTGTGTGTGTGTGCATACACTCTGTCACAAAAAAATATATGAACCAAGAAGGAAACGCACTACTACTATCATGAAACTTAACATATATGTAGTGTATGAGGACGTAAGAAAATGATTACAAATTCAGAAGAACAGACCGGTTTATTAAGAAGATATAGAATTTAAAAGATTACAAATCAATAAGTAGTAAATTCACCTCTGGCGGCTATACAAGCCGAAACACGGCGTGGCATTGAATCAGCGAGGTCAGTTATGACCTCCTGCGGAAGATCATGTCATAACATTTTCAACAGGGAAGTTAATTCACCAGTATTCCGGGACGGCCGCAGTTGCTTTCCAAGCAATTCCCAGACGTACTCTATTGGTGAGAGGTCTGGTGATCTGGTAGGCCATGCGACTATGTCATATCCTTGAAGACATTGTTTGAGATTCGCGCAGTAAGTGGACGAGCTTTGTCTTGCTGATAAATGGCACCTGGGTGACTTGATAGCATAGGCAGTACAATTGGCATTAAAATCTCGCCCACGTAACTGCGTGCCGTCAAAGTGCATTGAAGGAAGACTAGATTTCATCGTGTGTCCCAACAAATCGCTCCCCACACAGTCACATCTTGTGTAATCACCGTAAGCCTCTCGACAAAAAATGCCGAATCGGACTGGTGGCCTGGCCGCCTACACACGCGTATGCACTGGTCATCAGCATTGAGACTGAATCGCAATTCATCGCTGAAGATCACACGCCTCCAGTCGGTAACATTCCAGAATGCCCGAGGTCGGCAAAAATCCAATCGACACTGCCTATGATGTGGGGACAGTGGTAGCCGTCTTAATGGACGTCGGCTCGTTATACCTACGTCAGCCAGTCGTCTCCGAATGGTTTCGCTTGATACCACTATATGTCTGGAAGGTGGTAAATGGCGTGGAGCCGATTCTAGCGACGATGTTGGTGCGGACGTGGCCGCTGTTATGATTGCGCGATCCCCACTCGCATTTGTGTTCCTGGGACGCCCTGACCCTCCGCGACTGTAGACTATCCCTTCCGTGATCCATTGTTTCCAACACTGAGCAACTACCATATCGCTCGGACAAAAGTGGCGGCCATTACGCCTGTTCGACCAACCTGCTTCTGTGAGGTCTGCTATACGTCATTTTTCAAAGTCCAACAATTGTTCGAACTGTCGCCGGTTACGTCTCAGAGGCATCTCTAGTCACAGTACCGTCCATCCAAGTCGACAGATTTGTTTGAATAAATCTATGGCACGAACAATCCTGCTTTTAAACTCTCCCAGCTGCGCATCTCATATGCGCATAGCGCGCTTGCCCTTGTGTCATTGGTGTCGAAATTTTAATAATTTGCATATCTCTTACCAGACTGCATTCCTGCCAAATTTCATGATAGTAGCTCGATTTCTTCTAGGTGCATACATATTTTTGTGACAGAGTGTAGATATATATATATGTATGTATGTATATATATGTATGTATGTATATATATATATGTATGTATGTATATATATATATATGTATGTATGTATGTATGTATAGGGTGGTCATAAAGAAACTTTGCCAATATATGGACCACTAGAGGCTGTTCCGTTCAACCGATCAAGATGAGATTTCAGATATAGTTATTCAGAGGTATGAGCTCGGGATTCTGTGAACGTCAACCAAGTGGCGCTCACGGTTACGGTCATAGGTACAGAAACTCGAAATTTTCAAAAGGCAAAACCGATTTTTTTCCCATCGCAAAATGCTCAGCGCATGCAAAAAACCTAAAGTGCGTTGGAACGGTACGTGTATCACAAATAATGGACGCGTTCTGCACGCACAAAAACAGCTCTGCGAACGGCCTACGAAAACGATATATGGACCTCAAGCGGCCGTTCCGTTCAATCTATCGAGATGAGATTTCAGATATAGTTATCCATATGTATGAGCTCTGGATTCTAAGAACAGTAACACAGGGACTAGTCTATACCTATAACCGTAACCGTGAGGGTCACTGTTTTGCCATTCTCAGAATCCCGAGCACATACCTCTGAATAACTATAACTGAAATATCATCTCAATAGGTTGAACGGAACGGCCGCTAGAGGTCCATACATCGGCAAAGTTTCTTTATGAGCACCCGGTATATATATATGTATGTCGGTATGTATGTATGTAT
This sequence comes from Dolomedes plantarius, assembly GCA_907164885.2. Classification (NCBI taxonomy): domain Eukaryota; kingdom Metazoa; phylum Arthropoda; class Arachnida; order Araneae; family Dolomedidae; genus Dolomedes; species Dolomedes plantarius. Next base: position 147,311,117 of record OU015493.1, read on the forward strand.
GTATGTATGTATGTATGTATATATATATATATATATATATATATATATATATATATATATATATATATATATATAAATGTATGTATGTATGTATGTATCTATGCATGTATGTGTGTGATTACTGTGATATGCACTGATTTTTGACAATTTTCTTGCACATATTAGACATGCCAAAACTCATTTTAGTATTTTTCCAAATAATAATGTAAACTAGTAACTCTTAATAAGACATCTTAGTTATCATGTTAAGACTCTCAAAGACAGTTTGCCTTAACAATCAGGAAAGCAAACATTTCGACACTAATCTTTAAATTAGTTTACTGTCAAATTCTGAACTCCTGCTAAAAGTTCCTTACTTGAGTGATAGTCAAGTTATTCACTAACCCCGAGTTTCTTTCGATAACTATGTCTCGCGTTTAGAGGAAAATAACTCGCTGAGTTATTAAAACTCAGCGAGTCCTCACACGTGTCTTTAATTGCTCCGCGATTAATTAAAAATATGAAAAAAAATGTGCTGCCTTTCATTGCCATTTGGATTGATGAAACTAGAATATTATTTGCAATTCTTTGTATACGGAAGTGACTTTGACATTTCAAAAGTTATGTATGATTGCAATGATATCTAATTACATTTCAGATTGTTACGAATTTCAAAGAGAAAGATGAAAAAGTAATCTGTACTTAACGGAGGAGACGGTAAGATAGATTGAAATGCAAAAATCGCCATGTTTTATAGTTGATGAATGGATGGAAAATGAGTGGTGAGGTGCATAAAGAAAGTTTTAGTTGAATGATTTGTTCGGATTCTTAAATGATGGACCTTTTTTAAAAATTTATATGAATAGCAATTTAAATGTTCTTACACGTTTGACTCATGAAAAAAAAACTACAATTCTTTCTCGGGAACTTTATTTTTTAAACAAGAAAAACTAGCAACAACACGGAATTCAGGAACATAATGAATATGCCTTTTGGAAATTTTGAACATAAAAAATTATTTGCATATTAGATTTGTGATGAGACTCCCTCGCTTCACCAAGGTACTTTTTCTACAGAAATGTATTGTAAATGTATTGTATATCTACAGAAATGTATTGTAATGCTGTCTGCATATGGCATAGGGACAATGAGGTAATGAAAAACGAGCTCTCTCTTTACGACACAAATACTAGCGTTTATTTACAAATTAACAAATAAAGTTACAACAAACTCTTAGCAGGAGGTGGACGAGCCTAATTTATCTCGCCAGACCTCTGCTGTACTACACTTGATTATAATTACAGAAATCTCTGATCACGAGGTGGGCAAGCCTACAGCATCTTACCAGACCCATGCTCCTACTACTACACTCGATTATAATTACAGACTAATTAATTCACTGGAGAAGAGACGAGCCTGCTATATCTCGCCAGATCTCCGATCCCTACCAGATACTCCCTCTATTCTAATTAAAGAATAATCAACTTACCAGAGGTGAGACGAGCCTGAATATATCTCACCAGATATCCTAACGCTACCAGAGACACTCTCTCTATGCTCTATTCTAATAAATGAATAATCAACTCACCAGAGATGAGACGAGCCTGCATATATCTCGCCAGACTTCCTAACGCTAGCAAATCCTAGCAGATGAGACGCTTTCTCTCTGCTTGTCTGCCTGACTGACTGCCCGACGATACCCATCACCCCCTTGAATTTTTCCGCCCACACAGCCAATCCTCTGATTGGTGAGTGGGGGTTGGGGGATCACGGTGTGCTTCATCTGCGCTTTAAGCAGCGCACTTTCTCAAACATTCCACTACAAGATTATAACACAATTAAATAAATCTGGACGTCAAACAGACAAGTACTAAACGTAAATTCCTGACTTGGCACTTTTGGAAAACGGATACCCGGAACCCACAGCTTCATAAAGTCCACAATAAAAATAAGAGTAGAAACTAATTGCCTTTTTCGATCTAATTAAGTTTAATGCTAATAGTAGCACATTTTAACAACCCTTTGGTTGCCCAGGTTTATCTAGTGGATAGCACATCGAGATTCGGTACTGAGGGTGTTCATCAGGATTTCGTATTCACGTTCCGTCAAGCGCGACTGAATGTTCTCGTGTCTACTCTAGGGGCCTGTTCACATACAATTCGTCAGCGTCAGCATTATTCTTTTGAAATATATTTAACCAATTGCAAACGTCCAAACGATTAGCAACGAAATTGTCAAGGCCCGTGATTGGCTTAAAATATGTCAAAACGAGTAATGTTGATGGTGAGGGATTCTATGCGAACAGGCCCTGAGCGTTAAAGATTCCTTTTGCGCTGAGAAAACAACCTGTTCTCATTTCTTGCATTAAAAGAAAGTGCCGAGCACATCTGATTAGCTGACAGCCACAGGTGTTATTTCACTCGGTGTATTTTAAAATATGAAAAAGGACTTGGGTCCCATAGCAAACTACCGTAAATTCTTGACTATAATACGCACACGTGTGTAACGCATGCTTAATTTTGCGCTAAATTTTCGAAAAAAATTAACATTCAACTATAACAAGCACCCATAGCTTTTCAATATTTTATTTAAAAATTATACAGATATTTATTAACAGATATAAAATTTGTAGTAGAAACGAAAACGCTAAACTCAGTAGAAAAAAATAATACTTAAATTTTTATTCAAAACAAACAGTACGGTCAAATTATCAATCTTGATCACTTTCACAAGAATACAACTAATCTATTGTTATTGCGTCCATGTCATAAATATTAATGACGTCGTAATATACAGGGTGGTCCTAAAATATATGTCAAAAATGTAAAGGTAGGTAGAGGGGACCTAATTAAGCATATTTCGTATAGGAATGTGTGTGCGGTAATGACACATTAAAGCACTAGCTTGTAAAGCAGAATGAATCTAAGGAAACCGAAAAGACAAGTAAAGACAAAATAAAAGAAAAATTTATTAAAAGTTTACAAGAGGTGCTCGAAAGTGCGGCCACCAACAGCGATACATGATTCACAGCGACGGTGCATGGATCGGCGTACATCAGAAAAGACGTCAGGCATGTCGAGCACGTACTCCCGTTGAAAACGCTCGAATGTTCGACGATCCGGCTGATTCCTATCCGGGAATCGCTCCCTGTACATCTTATGAGCAGCTAATCCGTTTCCTTGTGAAGCGCCATACATGAAATGCATGTCGGCCAGCTCCATATTGGTGAAACGATGCATGCTGTTTGAGATCCGTGCGGGAAATGATGAATCCAGCTAGGGAAGCGCTTTTATACGCCGCAGTCATCAGCGCTCCCTACTGGCTCAAGGCGCCATTACCGCACACACAATCCTATACGAAATATGCTTATTTAGGTCCCCTCTACCTACCTTTACATTTTTTACATATATTTTAGGACCACCCTGTATATATATCACCATCATCATCCTCATTTGATGACACCTGCCCATCCTCCTATAATATGTCGTTCTCACTGTCGTCTTACGTTTAAGCTGCTGTACGTTCATTTATTCAATGTTTAAAACTACTTTTTTTGTACACGAGTATAATGCGCACCTTCATTTTCGCAGACAAAAATATGAAAAAATTGTGCCTATTATACTCAAGATTTTACAGTATTCTTGAAATGACCTATGACTGGTTCGACATTAATGGGTTCATTCGTCGCCGTTCAAATTGAATCAACGAATGATGCGATAGCACTCAGCTATATGATTGGTCAAAAAAATTATGCTAATGCTCTGGATTCAATGAGAACCGCTCTTAGGTTAGACACGTTCAATCTGTGGACCGGAAAATACCTCTTTCAGGCTTATATATTTTGAGGAGGGTATGAGTCAACTAGACGTCGCTATCGGGGTGTTCTGTCTAAATTGTGGTTTCACGGGACAAACGTCGGAGTCAGACAGATCCTTGTAGAGTTTAATAGCAAGTGCTAAAACCGGAACCGCACCCTTCTAGCTTTTCAAGAGGCTTACGTGAGAGAGAAAGATATTCACAACAATAGCGCCCTTTACACGTACGTTCTTTCTCGCGTGAAACCACGATCCCGCGCGATTGAGTGCACGTGTGAAGGTGTCGGAGAGGAGGGGAAAGCTGCTTTGGAGCGTACTGCAAGTTTTCCCGCTCGCAATCCCGTACGCTCCAAGCACTCCAAGAGCGTAGCGCCCTTTTACACGTACGCTCTTTTGCGAGTGCTTGGAGCGTGCGCGCAATCCCGTACGCTCCAAGCACTAGCTAATAGCACCCTTTACACATACGCTCTTTCCCGTGGGAAACCACGATCCCGCGCGATTGAGTGCACGTGTGAAGGTGTCGGAGAAGAAGGGAAAGCTGGTTTGGAGCATACTGCAAGCTTTCCCGCGCGCAATCTCGTACGCTCCACGCAATCGCGAAAGAACGTACGTGTAAAGGGTACTAATGAAATAACAGCTTAACGATAACAGAATTAAATGTTTGTTGTTTACAAATTTCAAGAAATTTTTGGCCATGAAGACCTTAAATCTCTTGCGTTTCACTAACTCTGAATAACACATTTAAAAGCGTTTAGTGTTGTACACATGTCTAGTTCAGCGGAGTGAAAAGAAAAGAAAAGATGAAAAGCTTTTTTTAAATTTATTGTTAACCAGGGTGTACCGCGAAGAGAACTGCTAATTTACATGCCCAATAGTAGTAATAAATTAAATCTAATGCTAATAATAGTGACAAACACTGTTATTCGAACTGATCATTGAAGTAATCATTTCAACCAATACTAGTTGAAATGATTAGTTCGATGAATTAGTTCATCAGCTTTGAACTAATCATTTCAACTTAATACTACTCATAGAGTACTATATTAATTAGTTCGACACCCTATTTGGTAACTTTTTCAGTCTTAATTTAATTTGTATAATTAATTTGCATAATTATTTTTGGGTAAAATAAATTAAAATGAATAATTTTGTTATAATTTACCTAAAAATATATCTAAAATGCTAACGAAAGGGATAGATACTGCCCATTCCCAAGGTTAATTGTTAAAATAAGATTTAGTTCTTCAAATGCAGTATATTATTTCCTTCTGTTCATGCGTGAGATTGAATTAACGCAATCATGGAGGAAGAATTGAAGAAGTAATTAAAATTCAATGCCGTATTGCAACTAGCACGCATGTTACAAATAGTTTAGAAATACATTTGAATAGAAAAATGTTGCTTAATAAATCCATGTAATTGCGAATACAAATTCCATCATTGTCCGAATTTTCTATATAATGCTCACGCAATTACAAGTTGATTATGAAATGGGTATTTCAGTGGCATTTTCTATTCAGTTTTCTATAATTAAATAAATAATCTTTGCTTTAATACCTTCGAGAAAAATGGTATTTCTGACATAATGCGCAAACTACCATTTAAATAAGTCGTATATACTTTTTATAAATTCAGGAGAGCAGTACGCTCAAGATTTATAAAATAAAAATTTTTAAATAAAACAATGAAAAAAATACTTAACATGACACATATAGGGTATAATTACTAATTTGCACGCTATAATAAAGGAGGATTTTATAGAAAATACTAATCCACATACCAAATAGGAAACGTAGTTAAGTTTAATATTTAAGTGGAAGATCATAAGTCGCATCATAAGGAAGATCATAAGGAAGATCATGAGTCGCAACCTATGTAATAGAATAGAGCCACGCATACGGCGCAACTGGTTACAAACCCGTCCGACGGGTTTGTAACCAGTTGCGCCGTGTGCGTGGCTCCATTCAATTACATAGGTTGCGACTCATTACGGACTGGTTAGTGATTTCAGTCGGTAATCAGTTTCTTTTGAGTTGCTTCGTGTGCAGACTGACTTAATCTTGAAAAATGGACTTTCAAAGGGACTCGTTTAAAATTTTCAGGCATTCTAATGTTCCGAGGGTGATCACTTGGTTTCCTTGGCTCCTTGGCAATGCAAAGCCACTTGATCTTGTGTTTGAAATCCATCGCAGGATTGTTTTTCAATCAGACACGACATCAGTTGCGTAGAGTCAGAAGCACATCCTAAATGTCCTCTGTGTCGTGAATACAAAATTTATGTATTTAAAGAACACCTCGATAATGAAACCCGATGTTCACCGAACCAACTCGTGGTGTCTACCGACATCTAGATAATCGCCTGAACTGTTGCCATCTCCAGCTCCGCCCTATCCCAATCATTCTCTTACCAGTGACCTTCAACAATGTGGAATTCCAATCCGACCCACCCTGTATATGAGGCGGTGAACGGCAAAGTTGTGTAAGTCAGTAAGTCAAGTGGTGTAAGTCAAAAGCGTTTTACTGCAAAAACTACAAATATTCCACTATAAATTGAACAAATTATAATTCATAATGACTATTATAATATTGCAAATAACAATTATTTGTAATTCCACTATAAATTTAACATGGAGACTTCTTTTTTACCCTCAAATAAAAAAAGTTGAAAATGTTACTTACACCACTTTGCCTTTCACCGCCTCATATCATAATGATAAAATTTTGATACCTGAACGAGAGGATTATAATGTACTCCAAATTCTCTTTAAAGGAAAATTTCTTGTTCTAGCATTTTCATTTTCTACAATTTTAAAATTCCTCTAGAATTTATAAAAAGTTGAAAGCTTAAAAACTTAAATCATTCTTTTACTTGCACATAAATTATCCAGAAAACATATTTATTAGAAATTTAGAGCAACTTCCACCAGTCATTCATAAATTAAAACTACCACACGTACATATAGCTTAACCTGGAAGAAATGAAAAATGTTCAATGAAATCTGTAATTACATGGGCAGGGAATAAGGTTAATTATTCTAGAATGAGAAAGTTCCAAAGTTTCCGCAGTGTAATTAAAGGTTAGTAGTTCTTTAACTAAGAAAGCATTTCGCTAATGGAAACTTTCGCGTAATCCAACTGTATCAGACTGAAATTAGGAAAATCAATCATTCGGAAATAACCCCGTGATAGAGATTGAAACAGGCAAATTCATATTCTTTAACTGTCAGTAAAATTTATATTTATAATTAAAATTTTATGAATTGGTCATTATAAGAATTGCATGTGTCATAGTTACATTTTCTCCTCACGGTAGAAAAACATTTCAAAATTTTAATTAAATGTCAAAGGATACTGGAGAGTTTAATGAAATATAAAAGAGCAAGTGAAACTCTTAAGTGAAAACGGAATTTTAAAGAATATTTTAAATGCCCAGTCCGTATTCTCCAATATATAATGTTATTTTACTTCTAAAGAGAAAAAATAAAGTTGTTCATGTATTTCGAAATTACATTACTGATTCAAAAATAAATTTTCCTATGTTTTCGTCTTAAATTTACTTTAAAATCTGCATCGAAATGTATTCTTTTTTAACGATCAATTTCTTGCTGCAAAATATACTGATGGTATTGCATTATCATGTAATATATATAGAGAATGTCGGAACAATACGTACACGTACATACACACATGCACACACAAACATATGGTTTGGCTTGGTTTGGAGCATTACAGTCATTTTTTTGCTACACGAGGGCTAATTAGACCGGGACCTACTGCTTAAAACCGATTCCGAACGGCTACAAACGTCAATGCCAAGAGTGGGATTCGAACCCGCGTACTCTGGTAGCGAATGCCAGCAGCCCAGCCATTCGACCATCGTCCGGAAACCGACATCGTCTGGCCATCATCTAGCCATTGGTCGCTGGAGAGTGAACCGATGACTGTGAGGTAGCAACGCTGCCTTTGGAGCATTTGGTTCCTAGTTCGAATCCCACCGGTATCGAGCTGCATTTTTTTATTTAATATAAATCTCCTTTCTTGCAATGTCCAGAATGTCCCTCTTTATGTAAATTTAATTAATTTGAATAGTTCCAGAATGTGCTATTATGGTATATAAGTTGCTGCACTCCAGTTGCCAGCGAGTCCGGTTGTGTTCGATCAACTCGATAAAACGTCATTACTGTGTTTCGAATAAATTGTCGTTTCTATTCTTCACGTCTGTTCATTGAAGAAACCATCTCAACAGTTTTCACGTGACAATATTTACTAATGTACGGAAGATATCATGCTATTGTATTCCTATTCCTTTCATACATTCGTCACGTAATCGTAATAGTTGAAAACAATGAATAATTAACATTTTCTAGCGTTTCAGTATAGATTACCTTTTTACTGAAACGGAAATTTCGTAAAGAACAATTATAGCAACAGAACTGCATTGTAAATGATAAAATTAATTCCATTCACTGAAATCGAAACATGCGTGCAAGAGTGATTTGAAAATCTTCAATGAAATATCAAATGGCGAAACAAAGAAATTGTTTTTATCTTCAAATCAGTTTTTCTACACAATTATATCAATTTTGAAATACATACAAAAGGTTTTTCATTTCCCCTATGGTATAAATAATTAAGTTAATAAATTTAAAAAATCATAATAAAGTACTATAAATAATACCCTTATGAGGATTTAGTCAATTTATGTTCGAGATACCGGCTTGGAGCATTGCTGAAAAGGAGAATTTTTATCAGGTAAGAAAATTATCGCAGCATTCAGTGAAAAGTTATTTGATTGGTTAAAAATAGTTTTGACCATTTATATCTAACGTTGCTTCTGCAATATCATGCAAAAATGTCTATATTTAATGTGTCACTGCAGTTTCATAAAACGCAAACAATACATTTTACTGAAATTTTACTTATATTAAATTGTCCTGTGAAATCATTTTGAAGAATACTGAAAACTTTGTACGAAACTTTGCATTTGTTATGGGATGTCATGCATATTAGTTTCCTCCATGTAAATCACATATTGTGTATTCTATAGCAAATTATACTATTTCAAATTAAAATCTCATATCCATTAATTCATAAGTATACAACATATATAGATAGAAAAGAATAAAATAATGACTTTATTTACGTAGCATGATAAATAAATCAGTTAATAGAAATCATAGTTTCCAATGGAAATTTTTCGTATCTATTTCAATGAGGGAAATTGAACATGGTCCTCCCCTAGCAACCTTTCCTCTACATTCGACTTTATGAAAAAAAACACGAAAAAGAGGAACTGCCAATCTGCTTCCATTATTCATGATTTTGCTGACGGTACATCGTATCATATATATATACGTTTGCTTTTATTCTGATTTGCACACCAAAAAAAATGGGTTGATATTTCCTATCATTACTGCGATTTAGGATCACAAATTTGAGAAGCTTTTTTATTCATGCAGTCACTTCCATTTGATGATTTTCATGATAGTTTCTTCTCGATCGAAAACTAAACATAATTTATGATTTCATTTTTTCTTCACGTCTTTAGCGATTTATTTGAATTAAGTTTTCTTCTTTAAATATCACCGAAAATAAACTAATAAGAATACATTGAATATAAATGTTACTAAGGATTTATTAATTTCAAAATATTTGATTTGTTAGAAAATAAAATTGCTGATTGTTTCATGAAAGCTGCCAGAATACTTAGCATTTGTATTAGGAAATTCAATGCCATTTTCTTCAAAAGTGTTGTAAAATTTCTAGCAAATACAGAATTTTTAACTGTAACATATTAAACTGCAACAGTGTTTAAAATTTTAATTCAGTGTTACTCGTAAAATACCGATTCTAGTTGTAAGATCGAAGTGTCCTGATGTTAGATTTTTTCCAAAACATTTATTTCCTGCAAGGGAACTACTTGCTCACTGAATCACCCTACCGAGGTATGTTGAATAACAGGTACATTTTATCATCTATGTTAATGAATTTTCTCATACAGTAACTCAAAAAGTATACTATTAGGCTATTTTAAACGAGTGTCAAGGATACTTACACTCGTGTCAAGTAAATTATTATATGTTTGTGCCTAATAACCCTAATATTTAATTTTAAATTTGTCTCACAATCATTATGTCCATAATTTTTTGTCGGGCAAACACGACCAGTTCTCACTCACTCATAAATGTATATATATATACACTAGCTAAAAACACGCACTTCGCTACGGAGTGCATTCAAATTAAATACAACGGTCAATGTATGCAATTAATGCCAAATATATATATATATATATATATATATATATATATATATATATATATATATATATATATATATATATATATATATTTGGCATATATTTGGCCATTATAATAGAGGTAATTATTATAATAGAGGTAAGTTGACCCACAGTAAACAAGATGTTAAGTTTACAATTTAGAAAAAAAAGGCCCCATTCAGGGTCATACAATAATAATGTGATGATTGCAGATTTCCACGGGGTAAAAGTGAAAGTATCAAGATAAGGTCAGTGAATCAATCAGTTACGGGGCTGTTTTATATATACAGTGGTAGCAAAAAGTCCTGAACACACTCACTTTTTTGACTAATTTTTGTGGTCGACTTAATTGTTCGTTATGAAACTATCGTACTATCTTAACTATTGTTATTGATTCTAATGTATTCTTTCATGCTGATTTCAAATTTGTTAATAGTTTTTTAATGCCGTAAATATATTTTGTAGTATAACTGCCTGAACACATGAATGTGTAGTATGTACAGAGTAACACAATATAGAATAACATAATATACGTAGTAGAATAGCACAAAAATTTACAAATAAGGTACATTTAATATGCATTTGAAATTTTGCTGGTTACATGTTTGAACATCAATATTTTATGGGCCAGCCGTTTGTTTTAATTACGGCTCTACATCTTTTGGCATGGAAAGCACCAATTTCAGAAGAAGTTCTTTCGTGACTGAAGAAAAATATTAAAGCTTGAATTAACTCATGTTTGTTTGAAGGTTTTTTCTTTGAAATATCATAACCAATTTCATTCCATAGGTTGTCTACTGGATTAAGATCCGGAGACTGTCCTGGCCAGTTCATTCTATATCCATTATTGTCTTCGAACCATTTCTAGACTACCTTTGCACGATGACATGGAGCACTATCGTCCTGAAAAATCCATGTCTGATCCCCAAAAAGATCTCCCGCTGTTGGTAGAAATTTATTTTGTAGTATTTCAATGTAATCCTTGGTTCTAACTGTTCCGCTCACGATGTGAAGTCTTCCAACAACACGAGAAGACATGCAGCTCCATATCATCACTTTCGTCGGGTGCTTTACTGTGGGCTTCAGACACTGAGGGCTGAATTCCTCATGAGTGCGACGTCTTATATAGGCACTACTTTGGTTACTAGAAATACAAAACTGACTTTCATTAAATTTTACCTTTTCCCAGACTTTAATAGTCCATAATGAATGATTCCTTGCCCACAGCAATCTCCTCTTGTGTTGAAAGTTGGTCAATAATAGTTTTGGGCGAGTTTTGCACCCTTGTAATCCAATTTCTAGAAGTCTTCCTTTCACAGTTCTTGGGCACACATTCATATTCGATGTCAAAGTCCGTTGTTTCAAAATTTTCTGTTTGAAAGGTAAATCCTGTGCAATACCCTGTCTTCACGTAAAGTTGTTTTTATCGGTCGTCCAGATCGCTCCCTGTCCGCAATAGAATGTGTTTCAGAATATCTTTTCAACGTTCTCACGACAGTAGAAAGACCACGTGGTACTTAAGCGGCAATTTGGCGCATAGAATAACCTTCTTCCTTCAAAATGATTATTTTGTACCTTTTATTATCAGAAAAAAAGGAAAATTTACACATAATTCCAATATTTCTCAAACACGCACTTCAAATTGCAACACACAACTGCTTTCAATACAATAAAACATGCTGCACATTCTGCTTTCAACCATTCATCACTACTGCTATCTGATTGGTTGGAATAACGGAGCATTTCATAGTTTGAAGAAACAGTCACTCATTATTACAATGACCCTGTGTTTGTCTTATCACATTTTTTTAAAATATCGATGAAACTATTTACTTTTCATAAACTCTACAAACAGATTTGAAATCAGAATGAAAAAATACATTAGAATCATTAACAATAGTTAAGATAGTACGATAATTTCGTATTGAAAAATTAAGTCAAACACAAAAATTAGGCCAAAAAAATGGGTGTGTTCAGGAATTTTTGCAACCACTGTATATAGACAAATAATATTAACGGGAAATATTTAAATGCTTAAATCTATTACAATTGTATATGTTTCCAAAAGTGAATTTCAGTTTTTACGAATAGTTTTTTATTTTGTTCTAGCAAACAATGAAGTTCTTTGTTTCTATTCTTCTGATTATCGGCATTTGCAGCAGAACGATAAAGGCGCAGTACTGGCCACGTAACTATATCCTATAATTTCATATAAATGCCCTATGCAATGTTTACATGATTTGCATTATGTTCAATATTTATAAAAAAAATAACGAACAAATATTATGATCTACTTAAGCATTAAAGGAATTTGATTTTTTAAAAACAGAATAGCTCAAATGAAAATTGTAAATTTTCGACCAAAGACCTCGATACCAAAAAATTTAAATTTGCGGCAAATATATAAGTGGACATTTCGATACGGGAGTTAAAAATTAGAAATTGGGCATTAAAAAAGTCATAAAATAAACAATTTTAATGGCAGGGTATTCCTTTAGATTTTTTATCATTGTAAATCATCTCCTTTAAACATAAAATTATTTGGTGTAAAAATGTGGTGAAAATCGAATGTGCTGAAAATCGGAAACGTTACGAGATTTATTATGTGTATTTAAAGCTCCAATTAATAGACTGCGAATTAGAGTAGCAGTAAGTAGGAAAAATAATTCAGAATTTTCCGTAACAAGGGTATATTAGTGTCCAGACTATGCTTGAATTAGAGTAACAGTAAGTAAGAAAAATAATTTAGAATTTTCCGTAACAAGGGTAAATTAGTGTCCAGACTATGCTTGAATTAGAGTAACAGTATCTAGGAAAAATAATTTAGAATTTCCGTAACAAGGGTATATTAGTGTCCAGACTATGCTTAAAAGTGTTCTCAATTATTAAAGTGATTTTTTTAATGCGAACATATAGTGGCTTCTATATTATCTACCATACATTTGATAACAAAGACAATAAGCTAATGTAAAAATAAGGAAAAATTTAAAAATTTACTTCTAATGTAATGCTGAAAGCATAAGGATCAATCGTTTTATTGAAGATAGATTTAAAAGAAAAAAAATTTGGAACTAAACATTCAAGAATATTCCTCACTAGTAGGTTATAATGCTTGATTGTACTCATAAGTTGCAAATATTAAATGAATTTTTAAAACCTTATTGTAGTACGTTTGTATTCTTGTTTACAACTGTGACTGTTTTAAAAAATTTGACCGGAGATTTATTTAAAAAAAAATACTTTGAAGTATCTCCTGTATACATAAAATTATTTAGTTGAATAATGTGTTACAATTCGAAAACGTTACAAGATTAAACATGTTCATTTAATAATCAAGTTAATTGACTGTGAGTAAGAGCAGCAGTATGTCTTAAAAATAAATTAGAATTTCCGTATCAATGATTTGATAGTTTCCCAAATATTTTTAAAATTAAACATAATTATTAAAGGGTTTTTAATTTGCGAATATGTAGTAGCTGTCAGGCTGTCGACCATTCATTTGATACCGTGGACATTATGTTTATGTACAAACAAGGGAATCATTCAAAATTTACTTCTCATTTAAAACTGGCGAAAAGTCGATTCATTATTTAACTTACTCTAGATGTATTTGTATAAAAAAAGGCAGGATTAAACATACACTAATATTCCTCACTAGACGGTTGTATGTTTGATTGTACTCATAAGTTACAAATATTAAATACATTTTTAAAACCTTACTATAGTACGTTGATATTCTTGTTTATAAGTACAATTGTCTTTAAAATTTGACGGAAGGTTTATCTAAAAATATACTTTAAAGATTTCAAGCTCGTTTCTGATCTTAGAAGTTCTCAAGCAGTTTTGCAATGTAAGAATAATGCACGAATCCTAATCCACAAACTTGCAAAAACAGAAGAAAATTGATTTTCATGAGCATTATTAAGTGTTCCTGTAAACAAAATCCTTGGAATTTTGAACTGTCTTATGCTAAGTGAGAGATATTTATTACTGAAAGTTCTAAAAAAATAAACTCAAGTTATAAGTATATCTCTGAACTCACTCTATAGTCATGCGCTTAGTCGTACACCTTAGCATATACTATTGGGTTATGCGCACTTTTCGGCAATCTTCAATTTTTCATTTTCAATTCATCGTAACAGCATTATTTCGCTTGAGAAATACATATGAATTACCTTGAAGTCGAAACTAATGAAGTCTTTTATAATACGTTACAAAATCATTTTCTTATCATATTTCTGAACTCTCTAAAATTCAAAGTGGGAATTTCCTTGTCATGTTTTAAGAAAATTTACTATCTAAGTGTTGTATCATTTTGAAGAATAGCTCCTAATACTGGAAAAAATATCTCATAAAATGTATTTTGTAATTTCTACCTTAGAGGTCTCGGGAAAACGAATATTTTCTTCCAATTCGGTATTGCATACTTACATGTAAAAGAAATCATGAATAAGTTTCTTATCAGTAAACATTCATCTCTGTAAGATTTAGCTTAGGGTTCCTTTATAATTTTATGATCCAAGCTTGCAATGAATAGATCGGGTGTTTATTTCCAAATCCACTAAGTGTCACATGGAGAGAGGAATTAAGCACTGAATAAATATTCTCCCCCAAACCATATAATACACAAACCATATAGTTAACTTGTGCATCACTGCAAGTTTTATTGAAAACAAAGTAAAAATCAATTCAAAATGCAATATTCTTTCTATACTTAGAAAGAAAATATTTAAATTAAAGATGAGCAAAGTGTAATTCAAAGACATTTTTAATGTCATGTCATTCGTAAATGCAATATTCTTTCTATACTTAGAAAAAAAAAATATTTAAATTTAAGATGAGCAAAGTATAATTCAAAGACATTTTTAACGTCATGTCATTCGTAAATGCAATAGAGTAATTTACTTACCAGAGATTGTTCAAAAGGGCTCTTGAAAGGAAAAAATTGACAATAAGAGAGGAGGAATGAATCTTTTCTCAATTTCGCAAAAATTTAGTTTACAAAAATAGAACTTTTAACTAATTATTTATTTCAGTATTCTACATTTTAAAAACGTTATAGAGTTGCACGTAAATTTATGTAGTAAAAAATAAATACTAGGTATAAATATTTTAACAAAATTAGTGTATTTAATACGTTATTTGCATTAAATTTATGTATTTTTCTCTTTTCAGGTACTCATTTTCAAACTCACCCTCCTACCCCACCGTAAGTATATAAGAGGAATATTTAAAAGTTTTGTCAGAAATAATTTATGAAAAATGTACATAAGAAAGTAATTTCATAAAGTGTATGTTTTTAGTGATAGCTCTCGAAATAAAAGTATTATTTGTTAAAACACGCAGAATAAAATTAAAAGAATTGAGTGGTACCCTGGAAGAGAATTTTGGACAAAATATATGTGTACGAAACCATTTTTTTTTCTATTATGCCCCTTGCCGGAAGAACTCCGGATCAGGTCCATAGATAGTAGTGTTCAGAGAATTGCTCTCCGGTGTTTCACTTTTTCTTTATGGTGAGGGGGATAGCATGTATCCGAAGAATACGGGCCCAAGAAGGAATATAAATAGATAAATAAATAAATATATATATATATATATATATATATATATATATATATATATACACATAGGTGGTTATCTAAATAATGGAAACACCTATCAATATTAGTGGTGTTTATGAATGTGCTTCGTATTCCTTAAAAAACGAGTCTGGACACCGGCATTTTTTATATAATATAGTGTATGTATTATTCTACTATTAGGTAGCAGTAATTAAGCTAAGGGCATCTTGCTTTTTTTTTGGGGGGGGGGGGGAACAGCGTAAAATGTCAAATCTTGCAGACCGTGCAAAAAGGGTAAATTTTTAGAGCACGTTTAAATTGGAGTATCTGTTACTGCAACCCCCAAGCTACTGGATGCTTTTCGAGCTATGGTATCGAAAGTCATGATAGCATACACAGTTCACGGAAAAACATCCTTTGCCAAACAGAATAGTGGGCGAAAGGAAGAGCTGAGTGAAAGAGACGGAAGAGGTATTGAAGCGAATTGTTACATGTAAAAAGAAAACAATTGCAACCAAAATTACCGAAGAGCTCAATCTGCATCTGCATATTCCTGTATCAACCATTAGAGGTAGAAGGGAACTTCACAAACAAAGCAATTGCGAAGAGTAGCTATTACCAAGGCCACTTGTAATAGATGCCAATACACAATATCGAACACACTGTTGCCACGTGCGCAAATCCTGGTCGAGTAATATGTTGAAAAACGACATTTGATCCTACGAATCATTGTTCACATTGTTCCTCGCAACAGGACATGCGTCTGTCTGGACAACACCTACACAAGCGTTAGATTCTGGCTGTCTCATCTCAACTATCAATCATGGAGGTAGATCTATCAAGGTTTAGGATGGCATCTCATGGGTTTCTTCAGGCCCTATTGTAACCCTGAAAGGGAGATTGAATGGAGAGGACTATGTCAGAATATTTCTCACTACTCCATCCTATGGTGCAAACGTTGTTTCTTGCAGGAGAAGGCTTTCTCAAGGATGATAATCACCCTATACATACAACTAAATCTATCAAGTATTGGTTTGAAGAGCATGAAAAAGAAGTCAAATATCTTGCCCTGTACACTCCCCACGACTATATATGTCATCCAACCACCGTGATCTGCATATGCGGATAGAGCCAGGTATCGATATCCACCACAGCATCTCTAAAGAAACTTTCATTATTTTCCCCTGAAGAATGGTATACTATATTCTTAACCACTATCCATGACTTGTATAATCCAATTCCGAGGTGAATCAGGTGGTATTACATAAGAAAGGTGATCCTGTGCCGTATTAATAAGAAATTTTTCCTGATGTTGATTAGTGTTTCCATTATTTTGATAACCACCTATATATATGTATATATATATATATATATATATATATATATATATATATATATATATATATATATATATATATATATATATATATATATATATATGTATATATATATATATGTATATATATATATATATGTATATATATATATATATATATATATATATATATATATATATATATATATATATAGTATATATATATATATATATATATATATATATATATATATATATATATATATATATATATAGTATATATATATATATATATATATACATATATATATATATACTATATATATATATATATATATATATATATATATATATAATATATATATATATAGTATATATATATATATATATATATATATATATATATATATATATATATATGTATATATATATATATATATATATATATATATACATATATATATATATATTTATATATATATATACAAATATATATATACATACACACATACACACGCACATTGTCAAATCCTCTTCACTTCTACGGGTTCGCTTTGGTTCGTTTCGTTGTCAGGACGTTTGCAGTGGTACACAAATAAATTTTTACATCACAAAGTTCAGTACCTCACCAGTCAATATTCAAAGTTTTATTTTCTTTCGCAAGAACAAACACAGCTATCTACAAACTTATTTTACAGTATTATACAATCTATTAACTACTTCAGTCATCTCCCAATGACTGTTATCTAACAGAGGCCTAGTGCGTCTTCGGGGTCTCAATACACCCACGCACTGTATTCGTCTGCCCGACTCTCTCAAGAGCCAACAACCGCACAACGCGTCCGACATAAGCAAGAGCCACAATTATAACCATCCCACCCAACGGGCGACACATGGAAGGCTCGTAATTTCTCCTTCCCAATCTGGTCTCATAGGAGGACTTTCCGATCTATAGATTTAACGTGTACATATTTGGTCTAGACGTGGTGTTTAATGGCTTTTGTCAGTTTTCCTACCGAGAACCCCCTGTTCCTAGCCCAAACTCGTTTCCAGTAAGCGACCTTTGGCTCCGTAACAACCTATACAGGCATTACATGTAAATCTTATAAAGTATTAGCAAATTTAATAGAATTTAAAAGAATTATTTTTCGTCCACAAAGTAATAAATCCAAAGCCCTTGAACGTAGCAAACTTGCTGAATGCAGTAATTGTGGTGAAGCCTTTCATGGAGAGATTTGAAAATTATATTCTTTATATTTATTTCCATTAATTGTTTGGAAAGAGCGAGAAAACTGTGAAAAAAATACGCAATTTATTATAGCTGGAATTGCCTGTTTTTAGCATGTGGCCGAAGGCATTTTATAGCTTCCCCCGAAAGTTAATTTTCAAATAAAATACAATAAAATATTTATTTTTGCATACACTTCCCCACCTTTTAATTAACACGTGTATCATGCAATATTTCAATGTTTGTCCCCACTGATAAATATAAACGTTTTAACCCATAAAGATTATTTTGATTTTCAATAATGTCGTCCATTTCTATATTGCATGCATAGGAAAAAGCAATTTTTTATTACACTTTATAGATTTATACATACATTATATATTATTTATTATTTATGTATTAATACAATATTATAATTTATAGATTTGTGTTCTTACGTTAGTATTATTTAAAATATTTCAGTTGAAATTCAAGCGTGATCTATTCTTCATCAATTGACAGATCATTTTTAAAACGTATATTATATCGATCATGATCCGACTGCATAATTTGAAAAAAATAGGAATCGTATATCTTAGCTAAGTGGGATTCGTAAAGCATCTGGTAATTTTTCAATAAGATTCATTTTGAGAAACGAGAGATTTTAATAACTCCAAATTATTCTTGATGATTAAACTTCGGGAATTTTCTAAGAATTTTGTTTTTTAGAAAAATGTCCTAAGACCAATTCCGCATGAAGGATAATGTGCCCTAAATTTCAGATATCAGATGATTTAATTGTAATTAAAAAAAAATTTTGTGAAGTGCAGCCATTTCAGACAAATGCTCTGTTAATTAACGGTCTAAAGATTTCAGTGAAATATACCTTTAAAACATTTATCTCTCTGCGAAATTCCGAATTTTTAACAGGTTTTTTTAATTCATTTCTATAATAACCAGTTGGTACCCATGAAAACATGACGGCTAGATAGTAAATAAATGTACTAATACATAAATTATACTTAACACATCATTGTCAAATGTTGAAAATCATAATAATGCTCAGAAACAAATTAATGCGTTTAAGCGGCCTCGTGCTTAATCAGCATCTAAAGCCAGATTTGAAAATGTCGCTGAGCATGCGCAGAAAGCAATTTTTTTAAAATTGCAAATTACCGCTAATTAAAATGTGCGAAATAAACAATTTCCATCAGATTTAATCTTATATTTCCCAAACATAGTTTTCATAAAAATAAAAATGGCATAGAAACATCTAGAGAGACTCCTCGGTATAAGCGTTTTTATCATTAAAACATGTGAGTGAGCATGTGCAGAAACAGAGAGTTTCTAAAGCCAGATTTAAACATGCCACTGAGCATGCGCAGAAATCAATTTTTAATTGTAAATTATCGCTAATTAATAGAAATTGCGGTTACAAAAAACCAAATTTAGCAGATCGAATGATTACAGTCTTTCGTTTAATACCAAAATGAAGTCAATTGATGCAATTAGATTTCTCTCACGGACTGCCCAAAAAGTCGGCTTAGCAACTTAAATATATAGATGTAACATGAAGTACCACAAGTTCTTCATGTAACTGCAAATAATATTGTACATAATTATTTAGTTAACCCCACATTCTTATCTTGTTTTTTCTTCTAGGTTATGTTTCCAGATGGAGGCAAATTGCCTTCCATCGGCTTTGAAGAATCCGCCTTATAACATGAGATTCCCTCCTAAAAACATAAAGTGCTGCGACCCGAATGCCAGTTGCTTGTGTTTCCGTGAGATAGATCCCTTCGAATGCAAGTGTCGATATGGATAATGCAGATACTTTTCAGAATGAAGAATACTTTACTGTAAAGCATCACTCGTGTGTGAAGGAATAAAAATTCAACTGTATTTGTGTACCAAGGTTAGAAATGAATTTTTGGCACTTTTCAAACATATTATTGAAAACAAATTCTCCTAGGCATCTACACAACAAACAACATTGCTGATATTGTGCAGTTTTTGTAGAGTTCCATTTTAAACATTAAGCGTAAAAGAGGAAATTCCTTCTTATTATCACTAGTTCTGTTGACAAATGATTTTCCAGAGCTAATGGAGACCTGATAGGCAATATTCAAATTATGATACGATTACATACGTAATTTAACTGTCTGACTTTTGAATTATTTTTTTCGTTTGATATTTTATATTAACTGTCATAGAAGAGCGGGGTTTTAAAGGTAAATATTAAATATATATATATATATATATATATATATATATATATACATATATATATATATATATATATATATATATATATATATATATATATGTACATACACTCTGTCACAAAAAAATATATGCACCCAGAAGGAAACGAGCTACTATCACAAAACTTAACATGTATATAGTATATGAGGATATAGGGAAATGATTGCAAATTCAGAAGAACAAACCGTTTTAATAAGAATATATGGCATGAAAAAGTTTACAAATTAGTAACAAGTAAATCCACCTCTGGCAGCTATACAAGTCAAAACACGGCGTGGCATCGAATCAATGAGGTCACCTATGGCCTCCTGTGAAAGATTTTGCCATAATATTTGCAACTGGGCAGTTAATTCCCCAGTATTCCCGGACAGCTGCAGTGTACGTCCAAGCACGCCCCAAACGAGCACTATTGACAAGAGGTCTGGTGACCTGGCAGGTCATGAGAGTACGTGATATCCTTGAAGATATTGTTGGGAATGTCACGCAGTATGTGGACGAGCGTTGTCTTGCTGATAAATGGCACCTGTGCGACTTGATAGCATAGGCAGTAAAGCTGGCATTAAAATCTCGTCCACGTAACTGCGTGCCATCAAAGTGCGTTGAAGGACAATTAGAGGTCATCGTGTGTCCCAACAAATCGGTCCCCACACTGTCACACCTTGTGTAATCGCCGTATGAATCTTTACAACAAATGCCGGGTCGGACAGGTGACCTGGCTGTCTTCACACACTTACGCGCTGGTCATCAGCATTGAAACTGAATCGCAATTCATCGCTGAATATCACACGCCTCCAGTCGGTAACATTCCAGATTGCCCGAGGTCGGCAAAAATCCAATCGACACTGCCTATGATGTGGGGACAGTGGTAGCCGTCTTAATGGACGTCGGCTCCTTATACCTACGTCAGCCAGTCGTCTCCGAATGGTTTCAGATGATACCACCGGATCCCTGGAAGGGGGTAAATGGCGTCGAACCGATTCTAGCGACGTTGTTGGTGCGGACGTGGCTGCTCTTATGATTTCGCTATCTTCGAACACATTTGTGTTCCTGGGACGCCCTGGCCCTCCACGACGATAGACTATCCCTTGCGTGATCCATTGTTGCCAACACCGAGCGACTGCCATATCGCTCCGACCGAGGTGGCGGCCTATACCTTTTCGACCAACCTGCTTCTCAGATACCTACTATACGCCCACTCTGAAAGTCCGACAATTGTTCGTACTGTTGTCGGTTACGTATCAGAGGCATATCTAGTCACAATACCGTCCATCTAAGTCGACAGATTTGTTTGAATAACACTATGGTACGAGTAATCATGCTTTTAAACTCTCCCTCCTGAGCATCTGATATGGGAATAGAGGGCTTACCCTTCTCACATTGACGTCGAAATTTTAATCATTTGCATTCCTGCCAAAATTCTTGATAGTAGCTCGATTTCTTCTGGGTGCATATATTCTTTTGTGACAGAGTGTATATATGTATATACACTCTGTCACAATGTACAGATGTGTGAATATATATATATATATATATATACACTAGCATTATTGCCCGGCGATGCCCGGGTAGATATATAGATATAAAAATTTTGATGCATTCCATCAAAAAAATACTGGGCTGCACCCCCCGCTTTTGATGTTCATCTGGCTAGACAGGTTGCGTTTAGCACGTTTCTACTGAAATGATATACAAATAATAAGAAAGAAAGAAAATTTGAGCCTGCGGACCTTCGTCTTATTATACGTCTGATTTTATTGAGAATTAATAACACAGTGTTGCGTGATTCGCACGTTTGGCTTAAATAAGTTTACTGTTTAATTATATTTGTTAGATATTGCTTAATTTGATTTAATTAGACTTGCTTGATCCTCTGTTTAATTAGAAATAATTTTTATAATTTACATTTGCCTTTATTATTTAATTTTCCCTTAAAAGCTCAGTTTGTTACACATCACCCAAGAGGTAAAGTGCAAGATGCATTATCCCCTTTATTTCCTAAGGCCCCTTTAATTTTCCTAAGGCCAAAAACCGTAGAAAAAGCAAATTGTATATCGGTTCAAGCGATGAGAAAAACAGCAAATAACAAAGGACTCAAAGCAGAGCCGGAAAAGATGTGTTAAAACATACTAATTTGAACTGCATTCTTAAAATTTCCCATCTCAGTTAGTCAAGTGGTTAACTTTTACCTTTTACCGTATTTTAATATTTATTTTGTCAATTTATTTCGTTGTTATGCACGTAATGGAAAATTAATTTAAATTATCACAAGAGGAAAAGAAACCACGTGATCCGCATTTCATAAATTAAATTCTAAAAATTAATCTTTAAAAATTCACCAAAAATCAGAAAAGGGGGGTAAAGATTCGAAAAAGATTTCGTTTTAAAGGACATTTTTATGATCTTTCTCGTGATGTAAATTTTATAACCCTCGAATTATCATTTCAAATGGAAACTTAAAAGAATTAGAAAATCAGCTTAAAAATTTAATTTTTAAAAATAGAAGAAGAATTTTTCAAAAATCTTTCTCAGTTCACCCCTCCACTATAGACTCCACTATAGAAGAATCACCATGCAAAATTTCAGCTCTTTATGTCCAACGGTTTGGACTGTGCGTTATCTGTCAGTCAGTCAGTCAGTCAGTTAGACAAGGCCAAACGTTATTACCAATAAGCTCTCTCCGCTGCGCACCCCTCTTCCTTCGCGCGGGGGAAGAGGGATAGGTTCGAATTTCACAGTGAAACAGTCATGGGTGAAACAGTCTATGATTCTATAGCGGACAAACAAACAGACAAGCTCTTTATATATATATATATATATATATATATATATATATATATATATATATATATACACCAACTATATTAATATAACTATATAAATTAGGGTTTAAATTAGGCAAATTAGCGTTGAACGGTAATTTACTATTAGAAATTTTAGTGTTTTACAATTCAGGAAGTAAGTTGTTTTTCGCAGTGAACAGAATATGGTATTCCATAAATAATTGCTTCCACGTGCTCGGATTGATGCAATCTCGAACAGTCAAAGGCTCGTGATGGCTGAGTCACCAGTGACACCATATCATCACGAGATGTACCCATGCCCACGCTTTTGCATAATGCATGAAGAGAACAAGGACTCAGAATAGGGAGAATAGCCGTTTGCTGTTAACGCGTCTGTAGTGGGGCTGAGAGTTGGAGTTAAATGGCGATTTAGCCGGGTTAATGGATAATTAATTAATGTTAATCAATGAAGGTCTTGGTTGTTATTTAAATATTGTTTCTTTGCCACAGTCTTTATTCAATGATAGTCATTAAGTTTTAATTAGTAGATAAAATAGTACGCTGTGTAAGCACTGTGTCACCCCCCCACACACACATATATATAAATATATATATATATATATATATATATATATATATATATATATATATATACAGTAACCACCGCTTATAGTGTTCAGTGGTTATAAGAATCAACCGCTTATATGAACCAATATCGCAAAAACAAAAGTAAATGTATTATTTCCATGTTCAAATTTTCACTTTAAAGAATCAATCCGCCGGTTTTAAGAACCAGCTTACACTCTTCGCTTTTCTTTCATTTATCCCAAAAAACCACTTAAACGCTCAAAAGGCACGAAATTCTTTCTTAAGTTTTTGAAAAGAAAGACTGATTAGACTTTGGGGTGGACAGTTGTAAAACACAGTCGTAAAATACATCCCTTTTCTTATTTTTACATTATTTTTATTATTTCTAATGGCAAGGCAAAATACCAATACATATAAAAAGATAAAATCATAGTACAAAGATATAAACATGTACATGAGATGCCGAAACTGAAAACAGGGTATAAGACCGAAGTTATTACCTTAAAAGTTTTTTAGACATAACATCATAGTTTCTCCTTAAACGCTTTAGCTAAACACTATGCTTTTAGCTTGACCCAGGGGCATCTCTACCTTCCCGGGTCTGATTTCACTTTTCTGCACTGACAAACAAAGACAAGGACCCTTTTTTCCCACCCACCCCACTTCCTGGTTGCGGTTTCCTTGACCCTGAAACACAAAAATAATCTGCGAAGTGTCCACCATCAATTACGCAAACGGGACAATAGATTTAGCACGTCATCAAACGGTGAAACGTAAGCTATAAGGTGAATCTCCGTATGAGACTGTAATGAGCATTCGTCGCTAGTGTTCACTTTAGTTTTCTAACAAAATTGCCAGTTAGTGCTACAACTTTTTGATAGTCAAATTCAAAAATGATATAAAAACAAGGAAAATTTTTAGTTGTTTAGAAAAACAGAACTTGTTAATTAGATATGATACTCTTCCGAAGTGTAGTCAAAGAGAATCTGTCTCCTGTTTGGGTGTAACTGAATCTACTCTTAGTAAAATTTTAAAATGTCGATAAGAAAATTCGGCTACCATTAGCAAAAATGGAAATCTTGATCGAAAAAGGAAGCGCGTTGGAAAATCAGACGACGTAGAAGAGGCTCTCTTACAGTGGTTCACTCAAGCCCGAATGATGAATGCACCTATCACCAGGTCTGTGTTGATTAAGTAAACAAAACAATTAATCATGAGTAAATGGGATATGAAAATCCATAAACACTTGTACAATTTTCTTTATCGTCTTCTTACAATAATAATCGTTAAAGATTTAAAATTCATCTCAAATCACGTGTGTGTGTCCTTACCTTAGGACTATTTAATAAAAATCTTTTGAGTTCCTTAAAGAGTTTGTCCTCGTGCGAAATAATTCCTAAGTGTACTAGTATATATAATAATTTGTTTGCATTGTAGTTTCACCACCATAAGCTAAGGCTGTACCTGATATTGATAGGCCAGCATTGAACTCGCAGCAATGTCGTACATTCCTTAATTTAGAAGAACGATGCTACTTTGAGTCTACAACGGAATTCCGAAAAAATAATTCCTAAATGTTGTCTCAAACTTCAGGTGCGGCTTATACACGCACGTGGCCTATACACGAGTAAATACAGTATATTTATTAGACACTTAGAACGACCTCCACCAATCATTCACAAATTTAAACTACAACACTTCCATAAAACTTAACCTGGATAAAAATAAAATATTAAATGAAACTGTAGTGACACACACACGCACACACACACACACACACACACACACACACACACATATATATATATATATATATATACAATATAAGGGAAAAGGTAAATTTCAAAAACAATTTTGCATATATCAGTTTAAGTCGTATAAATTTTTACAAATTATCATTAATTTTCTAATAAAGATGAAGAGTATTGCGTTTCCACGGTGGTTGGTGAAAACAAAACTGCATTAAATACCACGAGGAAGCCTTATAAATAAGTGCTATGTTCAACATTTTCAGAAATTTATGTTCGAGAATATCTAATCGGAGCCTTTGCAGCAGTCGAAAAACATTGACCTCGTAATAAAAATGATTGATAATAATATTCACTCTTCAATGCTGAAGGAAAAGAAAAACTCGTTGTATCCTTCCATTATCTCGTTTATGGCTGTGACAGGGTAATTCCGTTTTTCACTCAACCGTGTGGAGAAGCACAATAATGAATTATTAAATCATGATGAAGGAATGTTAATAGGACGTGTTATGGCCATTTACAGAAATTTATATTTGGGGGACTTACGGTATTTACTGGGCGGGATAAATATTGGTCAGGGAATGAGCACGTTTAATCTGTAGGCTAGAGAGTCCCTCTGGAAAATTTTTAAGTGGGGGGAGGATATTCCCGATTCCCTAATTTCTCTCCTCGGAGTGTTCAGTCTAAATTTTATTACTGATTTTTATAAAAGAATTTGTCAGAATCACGTCCGACATTCTTAATTGGGACTCCATGAAGGTGAGTAATAGCACCTTCAATAAGCCACAAAAGAAACGACGATACATGTTTACAATACTATTCATTCATTGTATTACTTTTATTTGGCTAAGTGTTTGCTGTGTTTATTGTGCAATGTGTTTAAATTGTGCTACTTTCAAAGTATATGGTATTTAATTTTATTGCTAAAAGTTGTATGTATGTTAAAAAAGGATAGTAGCTTTGACGTCAGCACCAGTGGGTTTATAAATTAATGAAGGCACGTGCAAAAACCTTGTGTTTATACTTCACGCTGAAGCGAAGTGAAGAAAATAGCTAACGTGCTATATTTTTATATATGATGTTATTCTTTTGCTTGGATAAAGAGACGAGGACAAAATGGTATGAATTGATGAATCGGTTGTAGCTTCTTTCTATATTCTCTCTGGTAAATAAAAATGTTTATTTCACTTCTGACTCCATATTCTTCAGCGCTATACTGGTGATCCGAAGACAATCACGTCTCCCGTGCTTTCGAGATGCTTGAAGTTTTTCGTTTGAAGAGAGATAACTACTCGACCGAATTCAAAAGGCTCCCGTAGACAGTCGAGTCCAAGGCAGATAGGTGACGAATCGCCCACTTATTTGGCGCTTTTTACGAGATTCATGAGCGTGCCAATTGTGGTATCTAAGCCGATTTCGAATAGCTTTTTATAGTGAAGAAACCTGGGATAAGGACCTTCAGATTCTCAGGTTTACAGAATTTTAACGATTAAAAATAATTTTTATCTGGAAGTTTTAAGAAACAAATTAGAATTTTATAAATCTGTCATACACTAAGATATCTGCAAAGAAAATAATTAGAAACTTGTAATGCAATTCTCTATAGTGAAAAGGTAGTTTTTCTTAGCGTCTATCAAGTCCCTTTCTACTATCCACTTTCCTCAGTTTTACTCGATTCTCTGCTCTAATGCTTAATAAGTCTATCGATAGCATGTTTGAAAATCAATGTTTGTTTAATAATATTAAAACAACAATACTATTATTACACATAACTGATAAAATGTTTCTCGTTAACTTGGTTTAATTAGTAAACTTCACTTTATTTTTTGTCACGCTCCTTTTTAAGTTCCGACTTTTACACGTATAAATACATACATACATACACACACAGTATATAAGTAAATTAAGAACAATTCAATATACCAAAGAATGAATGAAATAACGGACTGTATTTTTTTTGTAAGATTTTGACAAGCATCCCCCGATTTCCACTAAGCTGTGAATATATGTACATGTAATCTCTCTCTCTCTCTCTCTCTCTCTCTCTCTCTCTCTCTCTCTCTCTCTCTCTCTCTATATATATATATATATATATATATATATATATATATATATATATATATATATATATATGTATATATATATATATATATATATCTATATATGTATATATATATATATATATATATATATATATATATATATATATATATGTATATATGTATATATATATATATATATATATATATATATATATATATGTATATATATATATATATATATATATATATATATATATATATATATATATATATATATATATATATATATATATATATAAATGTTTCTATATGTGAATTTCAATTTTTAAGAGTAGTTTTATATATTCTAGCCAACAATGAAATACTCTGCTTTTGTTTTTCTCAATTTCTTCGTTCTAGCGAATTCCGTTCTAGCTCCGTTCTATCTTTCCCCGTTCTAGTGAACGGGGAGCACAAAAAACAGCTCTGCGAACGGCCAACAAAAACACGATCGGGGCGCACGGAGGAAATTTACATATGATAGAGGCAAGACACCAATCACTGATGACAACGCAGATCCGAGAATAGAAAACTTTTATTTCGATTACATATTTTCCACATAGGTGCCATCAGAGTCCGTTGGCAGAGCTGTTTTTTGAACGTGCATAACGCGTCCGTTTGTTGTGCTACACGTACCGTTACAACGCTCTTTAGGGTTTTAGCATGCGCTGGGCATTTTCCGACGGGAGAAAGTGGACATTGCCATTCGAAAGTTTCGAGTTTCTGTACCTATAACCGTAACCGTGAGTGCCACTTTGTTGTCGTTAACAGAATCCCGAGCTCATACCTCTGAATCTCATATATCTGAAATCTATATCTGAAATCTCATCTCGATCGGTTGAACGGAACAGCCGTTAGAGTTCCATATATCGGCAAAGTGTTTTTATGATCACTCTGAATTATAAGTTGGAATTTATGCATTGTATTCTTCATCAATTGGAAGTTCATTATTAAAATGCATATTATACTGAATATGATCTTACTGTATGACAGGAAAAAATATCAACCATATTTCTTAGCAAAGTGTGATTTGAAAGGCATCTGTTCAGTTTTTATTAACACACATTTTAAGAAACGTAAGGTTTTAAACACTACAATCTATTCTTAAAGACTCAACTACGTGTATTTTACGTAAAAAGATATTCTAGAAATAGTCCTAAGACCGATTACATATGAATGATATTGTGGCCAAAATTTTATACGTATGATTATTTGAAAAAGAATAATTTTATCGGAGTTAAGCCATTTGAGATAAAGACTGTTAATTTATGGTCTGAAAGTTTCAGTGAAGTAATTCACTTTGAGAAATCTCTTTTTCATGAAAACTTCAAGTAAATATCTTTGTAAAACATTTTTCTATCAGCAATATTCCTAATTTAAAATAGGTTTTATATTTCATATTAATTATCATGTAATGTCCCTTTTAAAGTACCGCAAGTTCTTCTTGTTGATGAAGTCACAAAATTGTAAATATTATTGCACTTAATACTTTAGATAACCACCCTTTCTTATTTAGTTTTTCTCAAGGGACTGTTTTCCGATGGGAGTAGAAAGCAAAATTTCGCGTGACATGACAGCACCTCTTGGAAAAGTAAAGAGTTGCGACCCGAGAGCCACCTGCTTCTGTTTTAGAAGTCAATTTGATTTAGAATGCAAGTGTCGGTGTCGTAACCTGGCGTGGTTCTTTTGTCATGTACAACTGGACACATAAAATCTTCATTAGTAAACACAAAGACGAACGTTTATTGACGCAAACAAAAACACTCACACAAAACAACAGGATAGGAATAAAACAGAGACGTTCGTAAGGGGTCAGGCTACCGCTTGTCGGTATGACCTGCGTGACTGAGTTTCTCCATTCAACTGCATTTAGGATGCGCTGTGCCGATAAATGGCGACAGGGTTATGCGCATGAGAGGCGGAGGGGCGCTATCATAGCCTCGTCCCTGACACCTCCCCTCTAAAAGATTTGATTGGGTCTTCTTGAAGACAAATCAAATTGCTTCTTACATATATATATATATATCATCACATTAACAACATTCACCTTGATAACAAACATGTATGAGAAATAAAAAAAAATGAGACATGAGATTATTAAAAGCATAACACATAAACAAATAAAAAAAATGAAACCCATACTTTAAAAGGTTTTAGACATTAACTGATAATTAAGCTTCATATGCAAGGCACTAAACATACTAAATTTTTTTTTAAAAAAATGAGCTAAAATATTTAACTTTTGAGAACTAACAAACTAAATAAAGGTTTAAAATAAGAATATACAAATACTAATCATTTCAATCAAACATAAGAAAAAAAATTAAACAGCTTTTCCATCATCTGCGAGATACATCTACTATTTCCTGGAAAAGACAAGACATATAGGATTAATAATAAAGAAAAATAAATTGTTCATTAAAAGTCATTCAGTTCATGAAAAGTCATTAATTATCTTCCCAGTGATCGGCTTTTAAACGTGACAAGGAATCAGCATTCAAGTGTTCTTTTCCTTTACGGTGAGTAATCGTGGCATGAAAACGTTGTAAAGCAAGAGACCATCTTTGAAGTCGGGGGCTTTGGGATGCACAGTTCGTAAGGAACTTCAAAGGATTATGATCACTGACGATTATAATTTCTGAGCCGAATACATAAGTCTCAAACTTCTTTAAAGCAAAAATTACGGCATAAGCTTCCTTTTCGATTACAGCGTACTTTTCTTGCACTTCAGTCAGTTTCTTGCTTGCAAATGCAATAGGATGTTCGATGGCCTGTTCATCTTTTTGAGCTAAACATGCTCCTACAGCATAAGATGCATCTGCGTATATTATGAAGGGTAGCTTGAAATTCGGGGAATAACACTTAGGGGCGTTACATATTGCTTTCTTAAGATTAACAAAAGCAACATCATGTTCGTTTAGCCACACAACATCGTTTGGAGCTCTTCGTTCAGATAAAGTAGTCAAAGGACGAGCAATATCTGAAAAGTTTGGAACATAAGCTCTATAATAAGATAATAGTCCTAGGATACTTCTTACATCTTTCTTGGTTTTAGGCGGCTCTAGATTCTGTATAGCCTGCACTTTTTCAGGATCTGGTTCGTGTGATCCGGAACCTACGATATGACCAAGAAATTTGATCTTTCCTTTAGCAAAGTCACACTTTTGAAAATTAATAGTAAAGTTAGCTTCTTCTAGGGTCGTCATAACTGCGTCAAGATGTTTGAGATGCGTATTCCAATCATCTGAATAAATCGTAACATCATCAATGTACGACTCGGCGTACTCTTTGTGCTTAGAAATTGTCTTATTCATAGTTCTTTGAAATGTAGCAGCAGCGTTACGTAATCCAAAGGGAAGGACAACAAATGCATACTGTCCTCGGTGCGTGACGAAAGATGTTAAGTCCCGGCAATCAGGGTTAAGCTTTACTTGCCAGTAACCTTTCAGTAAATCTATGAGAGTGATGTACTTTGCTTTAGACACTTGATAAATTAAGTCCGTAGCATTTTTCATCGGAAATGAGTCTGTTTCAGTCTGGGAATTCAAGTATCTGTAATCCACACATAACCGAACAGTTCCGTCTTTCTTCGAGACACATACAACTGGATGTGCATATTCACTTTCAGAAGGTACAATCAGTCCCAGTTGTAATAATTCTTCAATCTGGCGATCGACTTCTTCATTCAAAGCTTCTGGGATTCGAAATGGCTTTTGCTTCTTCGGTACACTTCCTGGTTTCAATTTGATGTTATGCTCTCCAACGTGAGCAATTCGTGGAACACCTGACCTAAGGCTGGAATGTTTCCGAAGGATCTTTATAACGTCCATTCTCTTGCTAGGTTCTAAGTGTGTCAGGTCCACTTCGGGATCAGGGTCTAAATGAGTGATCCTGGGGACGTTTTCAATTTCTCCAAAGTCAACATCAGCATCATAAATAACACCGACATTGTTAGCTGATGCCTGGAATTCCCTTATCTTATTGGCATGGATATGTCTAATGCCATTATCAGGTAGTTGCACCAAATAACTGTACGTGTTTTTCCTTTTCACAATCGTAGCCGGCCCGGTCCATCGTGCATAGACTTTATTGTCACTATCTGGAATTAGGACAATTACCTTGTCTCCTTCTTTGAATTCTTTATGACGGGTCTTCCTATTACGATAGTGTGCATAGGCTTCCTGTTTTCCTGCAGCAGTGAGACCAGCATGTTCTGCAGAATTCTCTAATTTCGTCTTTAAATTGTTTAAGTAATCAGTAACTGATTTCAACTGTCCAAGGGGAATCAAGGTTTCATCGGTCCAAGTTGACTTTAAAATGGACAGAGGTCCTGTTGGTCGTCGACCATAGAGCATTTGAAACGGGCTAACTCCAGTGGTGGCGTTTGGAATTTCACGATAAGCCCATAATAAAAAAGGAATATGCTTGTCCCAGTCTTCCGAATATTCTCTCATCGTATGATGAATCATCCCTTTTAGAACAGCATTAAAACGTTCAACAAGTCCATTCGAGCTTGGGTGACCTGGGGTCGAGAATCTAGGGCATGACCCAAGTCTCTTCAAAAATTCTTTCGTCAAAGCTGACGTAAAGTTGGTTCCTTGGTCCGTCGCAACCATTTTGGGTATTCCTGTACGTGTAAAAATCTGTAGTAAGGCGTCGCATGTAGATTTTGCTGTCACAGTCTTCAACGGAATCGCCTCTGGCCATCTAGTGCATTGATCCACGGCACAAAGAACGTACTTGAAGCCTCGGCTACTTGGTTCCATGGGGCCTATTAAATCGACATTTATCACTTGAAACGGTTCATCGGGACGTGAAACTGGTGTGATTGGGACCTCATCAAATGGGCGTTTCTTGGCTTGAAGCTGACAGGCAACACACGAGTTACACCATTCTTCTATGTCCGTCTTCATACTAGGCCAGTAAAAGGAGTACTTAAGACGTTCAGCCGTTTTCTTTTTCCGTAAATGGCCTCCCCATAAACTAGAGTGAGCAAGTTCTAACAACCGTTTTCTACGAGACGTTGGAACTACTAATTGATCTACGCGTTCACCTAAAATTTTATCTCGGTGGTACAAAAAATTGTCAACCACATAGAATCGATTAATTCCTTTCTGGGCATCTTGCCAACATGACTGTAAACTTTTATCATCCTTTTGTTCGTTTCGAAACTTTTCTGAATCAGATATTTCATTTTGATCAATCTTGTTAACGGAATCATCCTTACTTACGTTTTTAGACATAGTTGCACAACATTCAATAGTACTCTCGACAATACTCTCGATTAAATCATTACATTTATACACATTACCAGCATCTGAAATATTACTTAAGTTCTCACTTCTATCATCATAAAGCATTTGTAGATTAAAATTACTATCTTCTATCAAATAAAATGCAACATTATCTGGAGTATCACATTTCATTTCATTATTCTGCAATACCTTTTCTCTACCACTTCCGTTTTCATTAAAAATTAAATTTACTTCTTTGACGTTACAATTTAATTCATTTAAAGCACTTACAGACAACAATAAATCATTTGACAACGTAGGTACCATAGCACATGTTATATAAATGGGTTCTTTAAATTTTAAATCATCTTCTACCTTTGTTAATGGTAAATTAATTAATGGTGCTCTTAAACTCTGGCCGAAAGCACATATTAACTCTACACTGCCATGAGGTGTTTTATACTTTTCGGGTACTAAACTACTTTTGACGACAGATATTTGCGTTCCAGAATCTGCAACACCGATTAGAATATTAGAATCTACTTTCAACTTAATCATTGGCAAAGTGTCAACAAAACTTCTTTCGTTTTCGTTTTCCGGGCTTACGTTAAAGTACTTGTCAGACGAAATGCGAGCGGTTAAAATACTACCATTTTTGACATCTTTATCTTTACCCCTTTCATAATTAACGTGTAACAAAGTTCCATGATATTTTGACTTACATGAACCACATCGTTCTTTCGAATTGCAGTTTTTAGTTCTACAGCCCAATTTGTAACAGACAAAACAACGTTTCGCTTCTTTTAACTTTTCTTTTTTTTTCCGTGGGAGTCAGCGGGCAACATTCAATCTCATGTGATTTATTGCAAAATAAACAACCCGATTCTCGAGCATCAACCACAGATACCCGATTCACCCTCTTTGACTCATCAATGCTATGCGGTTTGGCCTTGAATGGCGCCTTATATGTATAACAACTGTCGTTCCAACGCGAAAATTTTCCGCCATTTTTTCCTGCGTCTAAATAAGCAGAATTTAAAGACTCTGTACGTTCCCGGCTTTCGATTTCAATTCTCAAAAAATCAATTAAATCTTCTACATCAAAATTATCGTCAGACCCTTTTTTGCGTGAATATTCCAAAGCTATATCTTTTGGCATAGATTTCATCAATAAGGGAACTAATAAATTTCCAAATGTTTCTGTTTTGACATTCAGGGAGTTTAAAGAACGTATTTGTATGTTAGCAGTGTCATATAATTCTCTTAATGCATAAATGTCACTCGAATTCTTAACCGGTTTTAGATTTAGGAGTTTTTGCATATGCATGCTAATCAAAATATCTTTTCGATTAAATTTGGCTTTCAGGAGCTTGATTGCTTCATCGTAATTCTCTGGGGTCAACGAAAATCCCTCAACGACTTTTAAAGCTGAACCTCCAAGTAAACTTATCAAGTAATTAAACTTATCAATCTTCGATAAATTCTGGTTTACTTCTATTGACGTGTTATACGAATTATAAAATGTTTGCCATTCATATGGGTTGCCGAAAAATTTGTTCATTACAATTTTGGGCAGTCGAACACTTAGTTGTGGGGAAACATTTTGTTCATCGCTTTCTTTCTGTGAAGAAACGCTAGAATCTGTAGAATTGTCAATACTATTTTTCCCTTTCAGAAATTTAGAACCTCGGTACTTCCATCTTATTATTGTATCTTCGTATTCTTGAACTGTTTCAATTTCGGTTTCGATTTTATTTTCATCTATGAGTTCACAAATTTTACTATCTAAATCAGACAAATTTTTAGATTTTAACCTTAGAAATTCTAGCTGCTCTTCGACATTTTCAACATTGTTCTCAGCAATAGCAGTTTCAATCAATGAAGTAATTCTAGTGACGGTAGTTCGAACGATTTTTCTTTCTTTCATAAATTTAGATAGCATTATTTTAAGATCATCGTTTGTTTTTGTTACGTTTTGAGCATTATTTACATCATCGTCCGCCATCGTTGCATGCATTAAATATGGATAACTTAAAGCTCTTACCTTGAAAAAGCTTCTCAGATGAACGTGTTTATCATTCAGTATATCCGTAAAAGTAAGTCCAGTTTATTTACATGACCCCTCTATATGACACCAATCTGTCGCAACCTGGCGTGGTTCTTTTGTCATGTACAACTGGACACATAAAATCTTCATTCGTAAACACAAAGACGAACGTTTATTGACGCAAACAAAAACACTCACACAAAACAACAGGATAGGAATAAAACAGAGACGTTCGTAAGGGGTCAGGCTACCGCTTGTCGGTATGACCTGCGTGACTGAGTTTCTCCATTCAACTGCATTTAGGATGCGCTGTGCCGATAAATGGCGACAGGGTTATGCGCATGAGAGGCGGAGGGGCGCTATCATAGCCTCGTCCCTGACAGTCGGTATATCTCTGATAAATATATTTAACTGAACATTCCTAATATTTTACCTTACTGTTTCCCACTTGTATCAAGGTTCAAAAATGCGAATGTATTAGTGTCTCGCAAAGTTAGAAATGAAAGTTAGAAATGAAATAACTAATGCAATTTCAACAAATATTCTTGTAAAAACTCTCCCGTGCATCTACATAAAATCGTTAGAAAGGATATCGATCAGAGTTTGTGGTATGTCATTTTTAATATTAGCATCAAGAAATCTCAGGACAAAAAATTCTTATTTTAATAATGCAATTTCCGTTAGCAAATGGCGAGCACATCTCTGCAATGATCATCGAAGAAACCCTAGACGATTCTTCAATTGAAATAAGAATATTACGTAAGGCATTTAATTATTTCCTTCTTGAATTAATTTTTGTGTTTCATATTAACTTTCATGGAAGGGTGTCGTAACAAAGCAAAAAATATCCTCATTTGGCAGCATCGCAATATTCAAACAATTTCTTGGTTGTTATCTAGCCATGTAGATCAAATGCTCTGTAACAATGTTTAAACGCAGTAAATACAATATTTTTATTTCCAGCATGACATTTCAGGGATATCTGGTGTTGTATCATGTTGTCGTAATTGCATGGTCTATTCTTCTGAGTTATTTTACCGTAAAATAAGTCGCTGACTCCCTAAATTCTACATCTTTATCATGAGTTTTACAACGTAGAGCAGGAAAAGCTAACATTCGGACATCTACTTTCTTTTCGAAAATTTCTGCATAATGGCTGAACAATGACTACACTTCCATAAAATTAATTGCAAGCATATTTTTTTATCACTATTATATAAAACTTAAGTGGGCCGATAGTTAAAATCTTTCATTTTTGGACAGAAGTGTTGACGTAATAACAGACGCAATCATGTGACGTAACACTAATGTAGAACACATTAGTGTTATCTCATGGTTGCTTTTTGAAAAAATAATAACATCGCAGTATTAAATAGAGACGAAACTACAGAAAAAAACTTAATATAGGTATACTCGCAAAATATAACAAAATATTTGTAAGTAAGTTATATTTATTTTTTGTTGTAGTGATTTTGGAATAATGTAGTCAACCGTACTACATTTTGCCCTTTTATCGAGGAAGTTAAGCGGCTTAAAATATCTTCCTAATACTCATAGGTGAGGGTAAGTAAATTATGTTTTTATGAATAAACTCAGTATACTTGACATGGAGATAAATTTGCAAATAATACCTTCTCGAAATTCACTTCAAAATGCAAAAAAGAAAACTAACCAGCACTGACAAGTATAGTCCTTATTTAGGTCGTTTCGAAATATATACAATGGTTTTTATGGAGAAATCACAAATCCGAGTATCTTTAAAGTTTTAAGTAAGTAAAATGTACCAACTGACTTTTCAGACCTCCAGCGAAGAAAGTTGTAAAACACGCCAAACGTATGAAAGTCAGAATCTAGGACGAGAGGTTATAAAAGTTATGTTCTCCTTCTTCAAAATTGTACGACACGGAAAAGATACAAATAATGTAGATGAATCATGGAGATAAAATGGAAAAAACAGTACCATACATTAAGAGGAAAAAACAAAAGAATTAAGGAGGATGTATTTATTAAAAGAGAAAAATTGGGATATTATATACGGTTATGTAGAATTGTTTTCACAAGCTAACTGTGGGAATCAGGCAGGATGAATCTTAAACGTTAATTCCGAATGCTCAAGGCATATACTCATTCAAGTGTTAAAAAAAATTAAAATAGGTTGACTGAATCACCAAGATTGATTCCACTCTTATTAATATCGATTTGAACTGCGATACACATCTATGTTTTAACTTTAGCTCTCTCCTCCAGAAAGGTGAAAGGCGTATGTGAATCGATTAAAACATTAAGTACTCCCTTGGAAACTTAACAACGTGTGTGTTTTAAGGTTTCCTGCTCATTTCTCGTACGGGTCCTTTAGCATGACATCGCTTACAAATACGTCGTACAGGTAGATTTCTAAGATTACAGTTTCTAAAATATATATTAATGAAAGACAAATTCTAGACAATCTAGCACACAACGGAAAGAACTCATGATATTAAATATAGGGGGAAATGTTTTTTCATTATTGATTATAACTAAGGAGTTCGAAAAGAAAAGTTTTATCGCATGTTAATATGCATAAAGAGTTTCGTTTATGTTAATGATCTCTTGAGGTGATAAATCGGGAACCAAAGCGGGTTTTACCGTGTTCACTGAGGGTTTCAGGGTGAAGAGTTGTGACATCACAAGAGACGAGACGACTTTATACCCATTGCTACCATAATTTTGACCAAACATCAACGGGGGGACATCAGCTGGTCAAGTACTCTCCTCCTACTCTTAAAAAATGACCTTGAATAGCAATCCATCCTACAGACCATCGTGACCATACCCGACGTAGATACTAGAAAATTCCATGGCGCTTGTCATGATTCGAATCCAGCATCATCAGTGCCTGATTCAGACATGCTGACTACTAGTTCAGGTTTGGGAAAACAAATGCTGATGCGATTTTTTGAAGTAAGATATTCAGATCTGACGGTATCTACATTTTATGTGTCATAAATCATTAAGGTATTTTTGGTACATTTTTCAGAAGTTAAGGGCTTGTCCTTACTTGTCCAACACCGACACGTAGCGCTTAAACATGAAAAGTAATCAAAATGTCCTGCTTGAAAGTCGATCATATCTTAATATATTTAATTGCTATTTTCTCCGTCGAAAGATTTTAAATTTTAATGAGAACTGCCACGTTCCATTCCCATGGACAGTTTCTACATGTATAATCTACAAATTAAGCTTCCCGGACGGTCGGTCCATAAGCAATGTTTCTGAAGACCAGAAGCTGCGTAGTAAATCGTGCTAACTCAGCCGCGGGTTTATTTCCCCTGTTCGGTTTTTCTACATGTATAAATTTCTATATAAATAGCTGTTTCTAAACTAAGGATTTCAGGTTAGTCATTTACAGTAGTTCCGATTCGTTACATCAATAGTAATACCACTTTAAACATTGCAGACAAATGAAATGCCTTAACATTTCACAGTGAGTGTCTGCTTCGTGTTTGAAGCATTTACAAGATACAGCTGACATGCGAAGCTTTTGACGTAAGCCCTAAAAGTTAAACTGTCATTTGTATGATTGCTTCTACTGAATTTTTTGCTACATAAGTATTACTCGTATTTATACTGCATAT
Organism: Dolomedes plantarius; assembly: GCA_907164885.2. Lineage (NCBI taxonomy): Eukaryota > Metazoa > Arthropoda > Arachnida > Araneae > Dolomedidae > Dolomedes > Dolomedes plantarius. The sequence continues at coordinate 147,349,634 of OU015493.1, forward strand.
ATAAACATAATACATTTCAAAGCCCAAATAAGCTAGATGACAAGGAAATGTCAAGCAAATCTTTTAAAATCAGCCTGTGCGATCGAATTCAAAATTAAACACAACATGAATGCAAAAAGAACATACAGAGGAAAACAATTAAATGTGTTTCTGTTTGAGATCACTGTTAGGGATTTCCGTGGAATTTATGCACACTGATATGAAAAAATATTTATAAATAATATCGCATTTTGACACTTAGTGAAATAAATATCTTCTACTGATCAGTACTTCAAGCTGGATTTTTGATTCCTGAATGAGAAGCCTCTAAAGAACGGTAAATTGTGATTAAGAAAATATGTCTTGTTCTTACGATTTTCCTTTACTTCGATAGTAAAATACTATAAAATGAAAAAAAAAATTTAAAAATTAATAACTTTATTTGTTTGTTTAGTTGAACTTAAATTCTCCTAAAATCATATTTAATAGATACTTAGAGGTACCCCCACCTGTCATTCATATATTTAAAATATATCGCTTTCATATCACTAATCCTGGAGAAAATGAAAAATATTTAGTGAAAACTGTAGTAACACAGTGTGTCCAGAAAAGGATTCCCTGATTTTAAAATTAAAAATCTCGAAAACAAAGATCTGTAGACGAATGCAAGAAACGGTATATTTATCGTGAAAGCTGTAAGAATTTTATAGACTAATTTTTGAAATAGTTGCAATACAAAAGCTGCTAAAAGATGGCGCTGTTAGTCAAATTTTATTGGCGCAGGCATGGATTGGCCTCCATATTTGCCGGATCTGAGTCCCTGTGACTCTTTTTTTGTGGGGCATATTAAAATATACTGTCTACAGGAACCACCCACCACACTGGACGAGTTTCATTCGGCGATCTGTGTGGCAGGTCGATTTCTGTTGAGACACTACAGAGTATGATGGCAAATTTTATTGTTTGCTTGCACCACCCCCGTATAGTGAACGGCGGACATTTTGAAAAGATTGTGATGTAGTGATTGCAAAGACTGCTTGCAAAAACTACGAGTTTATTTATGCATGCCGATAAGAGTTGTAGAGCGCCATCTGTTGGCAGCTCTTGTAACTATTTCAAAAATTTATGTATAAAGTTCTTACAGCTATCACAATAAACAAACCGTTTGTTGCATTCTTCCACAGATCTTTTTTTCCGAGATTTTTAATTTTGAAATAAGGGATTCCTTCTCTGGACACGCTGTATATACAATATAATATTGGTAAAATATTGGTCTGGAAATGAAAATGATTTTAGTATTTAGTTCAAGGTCCCATGATATAATCAGTCCCATAAAAATTTAGTCTGCACATTCAGAATTATAATATATTTATCCCAACTGAATACCACAATAATAATGAATTTACGGGATCCAGGGTCTACCTTGTGGTTAGCGTAACAGGAGTGGGTACAAAAAGAGGTCTATTCGATTCCCGACATATACTACCACTGAATGATGTTTTGACTACTCCAGATGGGAGCACGTTTAATCTTTAGACCTTAGAGTCCCTCATAGGAATATTTAAGGAGAAGGGAAATAGACTCTCAGATTTCTCTACTCGGAGTGTTTGGTCTAAATTTTATTATTATTTTTTTGAAAGAATTTCAACCATTAACAAATTAATTTTATCTCGAAGCTTTATCAAATCAATCAAAATTTTATTAATGGATTATTCACCAAGATATATGCAAAAAAATTACAATCAGAAATTTTAAATGCAATTTTCTATATTGAAAAGATCCTATTAGTTCAATCTCTACTATCCAGTTTTAGTAAATTGCTTCTTTAACAAATGATTCTAGACTTCACGCAACAATCGAGAAAGTTTCCTTTGTCTTCCATGTTTTCTTGACTCTCTGCTCCAACATTTAATAATCCTAAAGATTGCGTGCTTGAGAATCGATTCTTTGTTTAATAATATTAACACAACAACCATTATGGAGCAAAACATTATTAAAGAGAAGCCAGTTGTAAACTTGAGTTAATTATTAATCTTCAATGTTTTTTCCTTAAGATTCCGTTTAAATTTGAAACTTTTTCGCTTACTTACACACACACACACAAATATATATATATATATATATATATATATATATATATATATATATATATATATATATATATATATATATATATATATATATATAATAGTCTTCATTAACATTTCTATAAAATAATAGCCCTTTTCACATACCTACAAAAGGTTTTCCTGTTGCCTCTGATGACAATTCCCGCTTCGAAGGTTACATGCATTTATATTTTTATTTCTTGTAAAGTTTCATCACAAAATAACAATGGCTAAATATAATGGATAATAAATATTTTTAGTAATTTACTTTAAAATACCTTTTCAGTGAAAATGAATTTTAATAAGAGCAATAATAGCTAAAAAAACCCAGCAGTGTATTGAATAATCACTGAATGAATAATCAGATGATGAAGCATACAAAATTTTTTCATCTTCAAATTAGATTCTACATAATAATAGACATAATAGTTTTCCATTATAGTTCTACATAATAGTATTCATTTTGAAATACCTACAAAAGGTTTTCACCTTCCCTATGATATGATGAATTATTTTAGTATAGTATGAAAAAAAGTAAGATAGTATACCTACGTCCCCAGATGTCTGATTTAGAGAATTTATGCTCAAGATACCGTACTGTGGAATTGATTTGCTGAGTAAGGGGAATATTAATCAGGTAATAAAGTTATCGTAGCATTCAGTTAAAAGTTTGTTGATAGTATTTAATAAAATACGAGTGCTTATAACATGTTGAGCCTCTAAATACGTATTTATCAATCTAACTGATTAAAAACTCCTAAACCCTCATGTAAATCTTTATATCTAATTCTATCTTTTTATATCTAAAATTTCATCAGGTATATCACACAAAGGTTGCTTTATTTAATGAGTCTGAAAAGTAAATAAAAAGTGAAAAATATATTTTTTACGGGACAGTTAAAAATATGAAATTGTCCTTAAAAATTCCTTTGAAACGTGTGAACGTTTTGTACGAAACTCTGCTTTTCTCTATAGGATGATATATGTATTAGATTTTTTATGTGTAATCTACATCTTCTAATTTATATCAGAGATAAATTTTCCTACCTCAAGTTAAAACTATAATTCTATTGACATAAGTATACAACAATCATGGGAGGAAGAAAAAACTATAATGGCTTCATTTACGTAACATTTAAAATAATATGTTTATCGTAACACAAAGTTCCCAGTGGAATTTTTCTTATTTATTTATTAGAGAAAAAATATATATCGTTAATTCCCTGGATCATTTCTACACATTCAACGATTTAAAAAAAGTAACTTTGAAATGAAAGAACTGCTAATTAGCTTAAATTATTCATGACTATGCTGATGGAACATCATAACCTATATTAATACGATTGAATTTATACATCTTTAAACCCAAAAAATTTATATTGATGTTTTCTAGCAACACTATAATTCAGGATCACAAACGTGAGTAATTTTTTTTATCCCTTCCGTTAATACCGTAGGATGTTTTTCGTGGAAGTTCCCAGATACATATGTATCAAACATTAATACTATTTAAGAATCCAAATTTTTCTACATGTCTGTTAACAATTAAATTACATTCAGTTTTGACCCCTAAATATCATTGCATATAAACTTACATTAAAACGCCGTCGCAAATAAAAAAAAGTTAAATTAGTATAATATAATCAAGTATTTATTGTTTTAAAAAGCATAGATTTTGTCTAAAAGGAAATTGCTCATATTTACCCCCCCCCCCCCGTCTCTCTCAAAATATATATATTCAGCGGTGGAGAAAAAAATAGCATCACCTAGAAAAAAGTAGAAAAGTGTGCAAATAATGTGCTTTATGTGTATTTTTCATTTACATCTCATACAGAAGGTCGTTCGCACTTTATGGAAACGATTTTGCAATTTGTTTTTGGCGTTTGCATTTTGAAATAAAAATTTGGCAACTTCACAATAATCATCTGCTATTGTTTTGCTTTGACTGGAATGTAAAATAAAAGATTTATTTTGAAAATTCCTCCTAAAATTCCTCGATGGCTCGAAGGTTACGTAACTGCACTTTCCGGGAAGAAATATTCGTATCAACAAATTATAAAGTGGTGTAAAAATTGCGGTTATGGCATTTCAAAAATAGGTATTTAAAATATACGAGGGTAGGCTGAAAAGTAATGCACACATGCTTGTAGAGCACGAACAAAAAGAAATAGCGAGATCGGGCAAAAAGAACATTAAAGTACAATTCTTAGGCTTCAAAATCATATATTTATTTTTCAACATAGTCACCGTTAAGGCTAACACATTTCTCCCAACGTGTAACAAGTTTTCTCATTCCGTCACTGAAACATTCTCCCGACTTTTCTCGAATCCACGACTTGACAGCTGCCTTCACCACATTGTCCGAGGTGTAATGATTACCCTTTAGGTCTCTCTTGAGTAGAGGAAAAAAAATAAAAATTGCAAGGCGCAAGATCGGGGGAATAAGGTGGGTGTGGAATCGGTTCAAACTTCAGGTTTCGCAGAACCTCTCCAGTCCGACGCTATTCTCGCCTGTGAGACGGCGTGGTACCCATCGAGCACAGATTTTACGGTATCCCAATCGTTCTATAATGAAGCAGACACATTCCTTGGATACTCCATTATGGTTTGCGATACGCTTTTGAGTGATTCGCAGGTCATTTTGAATCAAATCGTCGACAAGTTTGCGATGTTCATCGTCTGTGGCAGTGATCGGACGTACGTTGCGTGTTTCATCAACAATTATGGCTTTTCCAGGCTCGAAACCACGAAATTTTATTACCCATCGATTTACAGTACCCCTATCAACAGCATCGTCACCTTAAACAGCCTTTAAACGACGATGAATCTTAGTAGGACCCACTTTTTCAGCTGTTAAAAATTCGATAACAGCGCGCTGTATAACTCGCCGTTGACATAGCACTAGAACACGTCTCCATACTACCGCTTTTCAAAATACACAGGATAAACACAACGATTTCAAACCTGCGCATGCGTATTCAGGAGGGATGGAACTTCCAAATGCCACTTGGGGCTGTTTTGGAGGTCATTTCGTTCGCGCTCTACAAGCATGTGTGCATTACTTTTCAGCCTACCTACGTATTAAATTTGAAAGGGAAAAAACGCTGAACTGAAAGTAAAAATGAAAACATGATCACTAAACCTCATCTTAAGACTGTTCGAATGCAGGTAAATATCAAGAAAGTAATGTCTCTGATCCTAAAAGAAAATACACCGACTCAAAGATCCATTGAATCGAAACTAGGAATGTCTTCTGGCACTGTGAGTAAAATCATCCATAAAGATTTGAAGTTAAAAAAGATGTTTAAACCTAAAGTTCATCTGCTTTTGCCAAAGCATATTGCTGAAAGAAAATCAGATTGTAGAAAATTGTATCAGAAGAATATTTTAGAACCAATTTTAGAAAAAGAATTTCCAGCCTTATATGGAAAGGACATTGATAAAGTTGAGCTTCATATGGACTAAGCCTCTAGTCACACGTTTAAATCAACTGCCGCTTATTTAGCAAAGAAAGAATCAGAAACAGGAATAAAATGTTTCCCATTTAATGAAGTACCTGTAAAATTACCTGACTCTTCTCCAATGGACTTTTGCGATTTCGGTTTTTTAATACGAGCCTTAGGAAAACGGTATCTAAGAACACTGAACGGACATTGGAAAACGGTCCAATGAGGTAAAACTGACATAACAGTACTAAGCAAAAATTTACTTTCATGGAAAATTTGAGCTAGAGCTATTGTCAAGAACCATGGCTATGAGATAGAAGCAAATCACTGCATAAAATAAGTATTTATACATAAAACTTAACTATGAAAATCGTTTCCATAAAGTGCGAACGACCTTCTGTATTCTTACGATAAAGTAATATTCTAGGATTAATCTTAATCAAGTTTTAATAGGATTAATAAATTATTTACACTTAATTACTCAGTAAAAGAAAAATACTGAAAAATACAATTTTTAACGAAACGTGGAGCAAAGTAATTGATACACAAATTTTGTAGTTAATGTAAATTCTACATAACTGCAGTCATATTACGTGTACTTAGATGTGTATACACGCATAAGGATCACTTCAATATTTAGTAGATCCTCCACGAGCTGCGATGACAGCCTTGCAGCGGTCCGGCATAGAATATATCAACTTCTGAATGTAATTCTGGCCAATTTCATGGAACCAAACCCTAATACCGTTTTCCTGCAATTTAATCTTAGTAGCAGGCGTCTTAGCAGCAATTTTTGTACCCCTTATATGCCGACAATTTTCAATGGGATTCAGATCAGGAACTATTCACAGGCCAATCCAGAATTTTAATATCAGATTTTGTCAGATAGATCTGCCCCTACAGGGGGAAATAGGGGGGAAATATTTTTGTAATATCCGTTATGTTGTGGACATGAAAACATGAAAATGAGGTAACAAAATTATGTATGAATAAGTTAGATCGTACTTACCGATTTACCTACATAGATGGAATGGTAAGCTGTTTGTTCAGAGTCGTAAAAGTGAAGCTTATCATCCTGATTGCATATCTCCTACTGTGAAATTCCCAGCGAGCCAAATGGTCTGGGAAATCATATCCAGCAAAGGAGTTGGACGCTTGAAACTTATTATTGGAACTGTGACTGCATCAGTTTATACCCAGATCTTGGAAGAACATTTAAAGCCAGCTATTCGGGATCATTTTAAAGAAGCATGAAATAGCGTTTTTTAACAGGACTCTGCACCCTGTCATAAAGCAAAATCGGTAAGTATGATCTAACTTATTCAAACATGGTTTTGTTGCCTCATTTTCAGATTTTCATGTCCGCCACATAACGGATATTACAAAAGTAATTTCCCCTTTCCTCCCCCCCTATAGGTGCAGGCCTATATAACAAAATCCGATATATAAGTTTTGGATTGGCCTGAGAAAAGACCTGATCTGAATCCCATTGAAAAATTTTGGCATATAATGGGTACGAAAATTGTTTCTAGGACGATTGCTACTAAGAATAAACTGCAGGAAAACATTATTAGGGTCTGGTTCCATGAAATTGGCCAGAATTACATTCAGAAGTTGATATCTTCTATGCCGGACTGCTGCAAGGCTGTCATCGCAGCTCGTGGAGGATCTACTAAATATTGAAGTGATCCTTATGTGTGTATACACATCTAAGTGCATGAAATATGACTGCAGTTATGTAGAATTTACATTAACTGCAAAATTTGTGTATCAATTACTTTGCTCCACGTTTTGTTAAAAATTGTAGTTTTCACTATTTTTCTGTTCTATGAGTAATCATATGTAAATAATGTATTGATGCTAATAAAATTCGATTAAGATTAATCCTTCAGTATTATTGTATCGTAACAATATGAACTGTACATAAAACATATACATGAAACACATTTTTTTTGTCCGCTACTGTATATATATATATATATATATATATATATATATATATATATATATATATATATATATATATATACACACTGCTGGCCACTGTAAATGCAACACCCTGAAGGAAACATGCAAATAACTTGAAATTTACAACATGCATTAGTGAAGGTAAGATATGCAAATGATTAGAATTTCAGCGCAGACGCACATCACGCGCGCCTGTGGCGCCACTTCAAAGCGCAATACAAGGCTTGGAGATTTCGACGATTTCAAGTTCGGCAATTGTGTTTTTCTTGTGGTTTTTTCAAAAAAACGATCAATTATGCCTCGTCGAAAACAGCGATCATCTTTTGATCAAGTATCCGAGTTCGACAGAGGAAGGATAGTGGCCTACCGAGATTGTGGATTATCTTTCAGGGAAATCGTTAGTCGTGTTGGTCGAAACCAAACAACTGTAATGCGGATATGTGATCGTTGGATGCAGGAGGGTACGACGGACCGGCGTGTTCGATCGCATCCACATCAGCCAACCACTTCACGTGATGACAGGCAAATTGTGCGCATGGCAGTGACGGATCGCTCAGTCACATCACGAACCATAGAACAGCCCTATGCAGTCTGTAACGCATCATCCTGTGTCTGCGCGTACCATTCGACGCCGTTTACAGCAGAGTGGTCTGTCCGCAAGACGTCCATTGCTTTGTCTACCCTTGATGCAGAACCACAGACGTTTCGCCGCCAATGGTGCGATGACAGAAGGATGTTGACGGCAGAATGGAATGAAATTGTCTTTACTGACGAGTCATGCTTCTGTCTGCAACATCACGATGGTCGCATTCGAGTCTGGAGACACCGTGAAGAGAGGATGCTGAACAGCTGCGTTATGCACCGCCACACTGGTCCCGCACCGGGTATTATGGTATGGGGCGGTATTGGATATCACTCTCGCACACCTCTAGTACGCATTGCGGGTACTTTAAACAGCCAGCGCTACATCTCCGAGGTGTTGGAGCCAGTTGTCCTTCCTTACCTTCAGGGCTTGCCCACAGCCATATTTCAACAGGATAATTCGCGACCACACGTAGCACGCATTGTCCAACGGTTCTTCGTCAATCTCCAGATTGAATTGCTTCCCTGGCCGCCTAGCTCTCCGGATCTTTCGCCGATAGAAAACATGTGGTCCATGGTTGCTCTACGATTGACCCAGATTCCATTCCCAGCTGCCACAGCAGATCCACTTTGGCAACGTGTGGAAGCTGCTTGGTCTGCTGTAACCCAGGAACTTATCCAAAGTCTCTTTGAATCAATGCCGAGGCGTGTGGCAGCGGTGATCTCCAACAATGGCGGCTACTTTGGCTACTGATTTTGGCAGGAACCACACTTCACAGAAGTCTATAAATTTAATCATTTGATACTTGGTCAACATGTTATCTACAAAATAAATTTTGTTGTGATATCTCTTGTCTTTCTTGGTGTTGCAATTTGGGTGGCCAGCAGTGTATATATATATATATATATATATATATATATATATATATATATATATATATATATATATAAACTTAAACTCACGGCGCAACAGTCCGATGTGGACCAAGACCGGCGGTACCCATCTTCGCTTTCATGACCGTGGGCTTGGGGTGCCATACAGCATATGTCTCAGTCAGGTGGTCAACCTGACGTGGGACCCCAGAGTTTAGTTCCCAAGCATGCTTGGTCCTCATTTTATCGACCCACTGAAGGGATGAAAGGCTGAGTCGACCTTGCCCAGTCACAAGGTTGAACCCTAGACCTATGGGATGGCAGCTTGACGCTTTTAACCACTAAGCCACCGGGCTTTATATATATATATATATATATATATATATATATATATATATATATATATATATATATATATATATATATATATATATATATATATATACGTCATGATAAATCCGGGGTGTAGTCGTAGCTAAGTTGACGGGGAAATAGGCAAATGAAAACTGTGGCTTATTGGCATAGGAATGAAGTCCAGGCTAGAAAACATAATACTCCACATACCTGGTCACACAGTTCTTTATTACGTAATATTCTATTGGCCCAAGTACACTATTTAAGTTCCAGTTATAATAGATATAAGGCTTTATGAATAGGGAATATCGTCCTTGGACTGTCGGAACAGCTCATAGAAATATAAAACCCGCAGCGCAAAAATTTCATGTTTGTCGGACCAGAGCGAAAACACTGATGACGCACATCGCGGCTAGCGGGAAACGGGGTCCCGCCAGAGCATATGGACAGCTGAGAAACTACATCTTGATGGCCTGGAAGCGAAGACACAAGTGCCACGAAAAACACTAGTTTTATGTCCTTGAGTCTGGCGGGCTGAACTTTAATTGGTCTAAACGTTACAGCTGACCCCGATCACGCCATATGAGGTGATGATCGCGTGAGACTTCCAATGTTGTGGAATATTCTTTGTTATATAACCTGTAGGCGCGTGACTTGTTTAAGGGGAAACTAATAGATTACTAGTACTTTGGTTATACATAGATCAAATTCAGAAATGAGGGATAATGCTCTGTTGCGATAAGTTAATGACGGAAAAGGTTTGAAATTTATTTCAATTATTTATATATATATATATATATATATATATATATATATATATATATATATATATATATATATATATATATATATTTGTGTGTTTTTGTGTCTGTATACACATAAATTGAATATAAATCTGAACAATATAAATATGAATGTTTAAAAGTATTCCAATTTTGTATGCTTCTAAATGTGAATTTCAATTTTGAAGAATAGTTTCATATATTCTAGCAAACAATGAAATTCGTTGCTTCTACTTTTCTTATTTTCTGCATTTGTAGTGGAACGGGAAAAGCACATCACATACCAGGTAAATTATCTTATAATTCCATGTAAATGCTACATTTCAAAATTTACACATTTTTTAGTATTCTCAATATTTATAAAAAAGCAATGGAAAAGTATCATAACCTACTTAGGAATTAAAGGAATGTGATTTTTAAATGCAGAATCTTTCAAAAGAAAACTGAAAATTTTAAAGACCCCGACATGAATAATTTTAGCTTTGAAATTACGGCTTCTATCATCAGATATGCAAAATATTTTATTCCTAGATCTTTTATTTACTTGGAGAACAAAATTAATCCTTTTCATATTTTAGAGTACAATATTAGAAAATACATCTATTTGCAGACATGTATATTTTCTCAGTATTCCGTGTATGTATTCGCGAATATTAGTACATATAGCAACAAAAAAAAATTACTTTTTATCATATTTAAAAATGATTGGAAATTCAATTTGATGGCAAAGTTGCACATTTGTCTATAGTTTTATGAACATTACTTTTTTATTATTTTTTATTACGCCCCCTGGCGGAACAACGCCAGACTAGGGTTGATTGTTGGCAGCGGGTAGAGAAATACGGCTCCAGTTTACGATGGCACCACTTGGGTCGGAGTCCGTCTTGGCCAGGTGCAACCACAATTTTGACCGAGAAACCCAAAGGGCGAAATCCGGGAGGCTATTACATTCGCCCACCCGTTCTGACATCATAGAAGGAATTTCCGGGCTACAGATTCAACGTGCTCATATCAGACATAAACACGAAACCATTTAATGGCGTTCGACGGGATTCAATCCGAGCCAACCCAGTTCGAATGAGAGCTACACTATCGGAGAGTTATGTATCTAAAAAACATAACTCAGATTATAAGTACTTTGAGCTGACTCTTTAGTCATCCTCTGATTCATATACTTTTGAGCACGATAGGGTTATTCGCTCATATTAGCAGTGTTCAATTTTCCATTTTTAATATTTCGTTGAAAATGATAGATTAAGCATAGGGTTCCCAAATATCCGTACGTTCTGTATACTCGGTTTTCTGATAGTAATTTTAAAATTTCCCGGTGGATAAGGGATAACCGAATAATAATAAATATTACTTAACTTTATAAATACTACTTTTACTGCTTTTAAATTTTAAATTACAGAATTTTACTATTATTTTTATTTAAATAATGATATATCAAAAATACTAATGCACTGAGTGATAAGCTAATTTTTGTCCAGAAGACTAGATCTAATTTTTGTACAAAAATTTCCAGAAACAGAAAAGGAATCTCCTGAAGAATCTCTTAGAATCTCCTGAAGTCAGTTTCATTGTTTTCTGTACCTTATGCAAAAATTCAAGATTTTGTGTTCTTTTAGAAGTTCTCTTGGATATCTTTAATTCCTGCTTTAAAGTGCCACTATCATTTGATATTCTTACATGGTAAAAGTTGGATGTGTTTCAAATGTATGAATTTAGTGCTTCCTTTAAGGGGACACGTACCTTTTAAAGTCCAAGATACTCGACAAACATATCCCTTTTTCAATCATCAATAGTTACTAAAATAATTTGATCAGAAATATGAAATATTTTACTGTGAGTTATACACTTTTTCTTTTTTATAAATATGGCTCTCAAATTTTTCTATGTTGAAAATAAATATTTTAATTTTTTTAAATTTCAGCCATTCTTTTTTTCATTGTTATGGCAATGCGCACAGACTTGCGGCCGGATACGAGTACACGGCCGTACGAATATACATATTTTTTTAGTTTTAAAATTATGTTGTATAATATATCTTTAAACTGGACTACTTTGAAATCAAAATTCTTAGTTCTTCATGGAAAAAATGGTTTTTTTTAAAAAACATTGATAAATTTTACTGTAATTGAAATTTTTATGGCAGGAATAACATTATTGTAGGTGATTTTGAATGATACTTCTTTATATTGCCCGTGTATAAAATTTCATAGTATTCTAGCCAACTGTTTTGGTGATATCATGTGCAAAATCTCATAACGATGAAAAAAATAATGGTTAAAATTTTAAACAATTAAAAAATTTCTCTTAAAGCTAGAAAAAACTGAGTACCATATTTATAAAGAAGAAAGAGTGTTTAACTCACAGTAAAATTTTCATATTTTTGAAAAAATCTTTTAGTAACTACTGATGATTGAAAATAGGGATATGTTTGTTGAGTCTCCTGGCCTTTAAAAGGCATGAGTCCCCTTAATTCTTTTTCTAGTTCACCATGGGATGTGAATTCTTCACAAAAAAGTAGTCTTCATTGTCAAAAATTGTTGGAAAATTTTTAGGATCAACAAAATATTTCATTAAAGCAGTAACGTTGTCATTTTTTTCGCGATCCTAAAGCTTGTGAAATTAACGTTTTTACACTTTATAAAAATTTAATGCAGACTTTTGTTTTTTAGCTTTTGTTTTAATGCGCAATGTGTTTTCTTGAATAAATTTCGAAAACTGATTTCCAAAATATTTCCCAAATTAAAAAATAACATGTCAAAATTCAAATTTCAATGCCTATTCTAATATGGAAAATTCAAAAAATGAAAGCTGTGGATATCCGAAAAATATTGGACGGATATCGGATACGGTTAAGAATTCAAAAATCGCGTATGGCGGATACGCATATATCCGTTTTGGAAAACCTAATTGAGCGTCCCAACATTATTTTACAGGATAAATACTTATTATTTATCATAAGTATTTCTTGTTTATCATTAGTATTTCCTTTCTCTTTTCAGGAACTGACTTTCATTCTAATCCTTTACAATTTACGTAAGTATATAAGAGGAATATTTAGAAATTCTGTCACAAGGTTTTGACGAGAAACGTACATTAGATAAAAAAAATTATAAATTGTATGATTTTCTGATAGCTCTTGAAATAAAGTATTTTTAAAATTAAAGATACACTAGTTGATACCCTTCAAAACATGACGGCTAGATAATAAATAAATGTACTAATAAATAAATGTACTAATGTAATACACAAATTATACACAACACATCATTGCCAAATATTGAAAATCATAATAATGCGAAGAAATAAATTAATGAGTTTAAGCGGCCTTGTGCTTAGTGAGTATCTAAAGCAGATTTAAAAATCTCGCTGAGCATGCGCAGAAAGCAATTTTTTTTAAAATTGCAAATTATCACTAACTAAACATCCCGAAATAAACAATTTTCCATGAGGTTTAATCTTATGCTTCCCTAACATAATTATCATAAAAATAAAAATGGCAGAGAGATATCTAGAGAGACTCCTCGGAATAAATGTGTTTAATCATTAAAACATGTCACTGAGCATACGCAGAAACAGTGAGTTTCTAAAGACAGATTTAAACATGCCACTGAGCATGCGCAGAAATAAATTCTAAATTGTAAATTATCGCTAATTAATAGAAATTCCGGTTACAAAAGCAAAATTTGACAAATCTACAGATTACAATCTTTCGTTTAAGACCAAAATGAAGTAAATTTATGCAGTAGTTTTCTCTCGTGGACTGCCCAAAAAGTCGGCTTAGCAACTTAAATATATAGATAGGAACATCTGGTAGAAAAAGTTTGGACAAAAAACGTGTATAACAAAATATACAGACGTTGAATGTTAAGGTAACAAGTGTATAGCATTTTAATAGAATAATGTCTAGCAATAAGTGTATAGCAAATTTAAAAAATTCATTTTGGACCCCAAAATAATAAACCCTTGATTACAACCCCTTCGACGAGTTACTAGATTCGACAGGTTGCTAGATTTCTTGAGCCCTTGAAATGAGAAACTTGTTGAATGCAATAATTGTGTGCAGGACATTCAAGGAAAGTTTCGGAGAGTATATGCTCTGCATTTGTGTTAGGTTAGTAAATTTTGAGAAAATTGTGGAAAATAATGCACTTTATTATACTTTCAATCGCCGGTTTTTAGCATGTGACCTAAGGCATTATATAAGTTTTCCCTGAAATTTAATTTACAAATACAGTATAATCTAATGTTTATCTTTGCACATCCATTCCCAGCTTCTTACTAGGATATGTTCCGTGCACTTTTTCAGTCATTGGTTGTCCCTACCGTGATATATACAGGTTTTTTCCCATTGTGATTACTTTGGTTACGAATGATGTCGTTATTGCTAGATCTCATGAATAGAAATTTACAATTCATGTACTATTGATGGATTTGTTTTCGATGATGCCAGTATTCTTTAAAATAGTTAAGTTTAAACTTTTGCATTATATAGTTTCTTGAATTCAAAGCTCATTTTTAAAATGTATATTATATTCATTATGATCCGATTGCACTGTTTGAAAAAACAGCAATCGTAATCCTTAGTTAATTGTCCTTTGTCAAGTTTCTAGCCAGTTTTCACAATCGCGATACATTTTGAGAAACATTAGGTACTCTAAATTATTCTTAACGATTAAACTACAGGGTGGTCATAAAAAACTTTGCCGATATATGGACCTTTGGGGAAGTATAGTTGTCGTAAAGATTAAACAATCATAATTAACAAAAACTTTAATTATAGCAAAATCGCAAAACCGTTGACATTATACTTCACATATCAAAAACTCGACTACAGGCATCGTAGCGTTACATCGATTTTACCAAATGTTCCATCGGAACTCACACGTGTGTCACGTACGAGAGTTGTACGAACAGTGAAAACGTTCAGTGTCCAACTAGACTGTAGTTCGAAGTTCGAGCTATGGCTGGCATTACTTCAACTGCATGTGCGAGCATGGGCTGCTGTGATTGGCTGAACAGCCGATGCCACAGTACTCCCCCCCAAGTACCAAAGGTACGAGACTTAAAGGAATCTGGGGTTGAATCTGACCTTTCTTCCGGCACGCGTCACAGTAACTGGTGTAGGCGTAGCCACAGGTTTGGGAGGAGTTTCCCCTTGCGACTGTCTTGAAGCCGATGAAGGTGTGACTTTACCTGTCGAAGTGGACACGGTTTCAAGTTCTGTGAACGCTGGTTTTAGGCGATCAATGTTGATGACCGTCTTTTTTCCGTTCACCATTAGGCTGAAATGTTTTGTGGTACGGTCGAGAATTTGGTATGGTCCGTCGTATGGCGGTTGGAGAGGTTTCCGTACCGCATCATGACGGACGAACACATGTGTGCAGGTCGCTAACGCAGGGTGCACAAAGGGTTTCGAGTTGGCGTGTGCCGATGTCTGCACTGGTGATAGGTCCGAGAAGAACTAAGGGTAAAGATTCAGTCCAGCGGTTGTTTCCTTTACATCGTAGAGCTTGTTTTAACGAGCGATGGAAACGTTCTACGAGACAGTTGCTGGCAGGATGGTATGGTGTTGTTCGGATTTGTTTGAAGCCTAGCAAGGTCGACAGTGAGGAGAACAAATAAGATTGGAACTGTCTTCCTTGGTCCGTTGTGATGGTGGAAGGGACTCCAAAACGTGCAATCCAGCCTGAGAGAAACGTGCGAGCCACAGTTTTAGCGGACATATCCGGAATGGGAAACGCTTCAGCCCAACGGGTAAATCTGTCAATACAGGTTAACAGATAGGTAGAACCTTCAGATTGAAGCAGGGGACCGACCAGATCGAGGTGAACGTGATCGAACCGTTTTTCTGGCACTAGGAAGGGTTGGGGTGGGCTCTTAGTATGTCTCAGCACTTTCGATCTTTGACATGGAATGCATGCACGGGTCCATTCGGTGATGTCGGTGAGCATTGCAGGCCAAACGTACCTCTGCTGGATCAACTTCTTCGTGGCGCGGATTCCAGGATGTGCCAAATTGTGAAGTTTCTGGAACACTCGGTGCCGAAAGGATTTTGGCAAAAATGGGCGAATTGTTCCCTGCGAGGTATTTCAAATTATGTCCGACTGTCCATCAACCTTCAGGGGCTGTAGTTTGAGGCCACTGACTTTCGGGTTTTCCAAGATTGTCAGCAATTCTTTGTCTATTTTCTGTGCTTCTGCCAGAGAAGAAAAATCGATGTCGGAAGGTGCGGTGATGTCGTTGATGCGTGACAAGCTGTCAGCAACAACGTTGTCGAGGCCTTTTAAATCCACGATATCCGTCGAAAATTGAGCAATCAGGTCCAACTGTCTGAGTTGTCTAGGAGAGAGGTTGGAGTTTTTCGTAAAAGCGAAGGTCAGTGGTTTGTGATCAGTTAGGATTTTAAATTCTCTGCCCTCGAGAAAAGGACGAAAATGTTTGACGGCAGCGTAGATAGCTAAGAGTTCGCGATCATACGTGCTGTAGCGCAATTCTGGTGAGGCTAGCTTTCGCGAGAAGAAGGCGAGAGGTCTGATGCCTTCGAGAGTCTCAGCCTGCAGGACAGCGCCAATGGCTGTGTCTGAGGCGTCGGCAACGAGAGAAAGCTTGTCTTGCTTTGCATGATATGCTAAGGTGGCAGCGTGAGCCAGGTCGTCCTTGCATTTCTGGAAAGCTTGGATGGCGTCATCCGACCAGGAAATTAATCGCTTCTCGTTTTTCTTACTGTCCTTGAGATAGTGGGTCAGAGGGGCTTGGCGCAGCGCTGCTGATGGCAAGAAACGTCGGTAAAAATTTAGCATTGCTAGAAAGCGTCGGAGTTCTGCAACCGTTTTTGGCTGAGGAGAAGAAGTGATGGCTTCCACTTTCTCTGGAAGTGGACGGACGCCGTCTGCTGTGATAAGACATCCCAGGAACTTCACCTCCTTCATCCCGAAGACACACTTTGAGGGATTTAGAGTAAGGCCGAAATGTTGCAATCTGGAGAACACCTCCTTCAGGTGAGTTATATGCTCTGCTTCGTCGGCCGAACATATCAGGATGTCGTCCAGGTAGGCGATGCAGAAATCGAGGTCTTGGAGGATGCTATTTATGCATCGCTGGAAAGTCTGCCCGGCATTTCTCAGACCGAATGGCATGGAAACAAATTCCCAAAGGCCAAAGGGTGTAGTCACGGCTGTCTTCGGCAAGTCTTCCGGAAAGACAGGAATCTGATTGTAAGCACGGGTAAGGTCGAGTGTTGAGAAAATTCTCTTTCCAGCCAGCATCTGCGTGCAATCCTGAATATGTGGGACCGGATACCGATCTGGCACAGTAGAAGCGTTCAGCCGTCGATAATCGCCACAGGGTCTCCAATCACCAGACTTTTTTAGTACCATATGGAGAGGACTCGCCCATGGACTTTTTGAGGGGCGGACGATGCCCTGCTGCAACATAAACTGAAATTCTTCTTTCGCAGATTTAAGAAGTGACGGACTTAGACGTCTCGGCTTGGAGAAAACTGGAGGGCCGGTTGTTTGTATATGGTGATAAATCTCAACTTTAGATTTGGCTTTAGTCAAGCTCGACATGCCTATGAGCTCAGGAAAGTCTGACAGAAGTCTGTGATAAACGGAAGTCGGTGTGAGCATTAAAATACTTTCGGTGGGTTCTTTAGAGATCTGCCCAGGGGTTGAAATGTTCGTGGCAAGATCGAGCAGTCTGCGACGTCGGACGTCTACCAAAAGGTTGAAATGATTTAGGAAATTTACACCGATAATAGCAGTGGAAACATCAGCAACAATGAATGGCCAAGCAAAGGGTCTTCGGAGACCTAAGTTTAGCGTGAGAAGCTTGGTGCCATACGTCGCTATCGAAGAGTTGTTGGCTGCGTATAAGGTGAGTTTTCCTTTTTCAGACTTAAGATTTTTAGGACGG
The DNA here is from genome assembly GCA_907164885.2 of Dolomedes plantarius. Classification (NCBI taxonomy): domain Eukaryota; kingdom Metazoa; phylum Arthropoda; class Arachnida; order Araneae; family Dolomedidae; genus Dolomedes; species Dolomedes plantarius. Next base: position 147,367,652 of record OU015493.1, read on the forward strand.
GGGATGACGGAGACATCGGCACCCGTATCAATGAGGAATCTCATATTGTTCTTATTGTCGGCCACATAAATACGAAAATTGCTGCGGTCGGCCATGGCGGCCACCTGGGACCGCGCAGCTAGTTTCCCTGAGTTTTGTAGTTGCATGGTTGTCTACACTTAAGGGCTTCATCACCAAATTTCGAGTGGTAGAAACAGATTTGTGACTTATTTTGCTGTCTATGGCGCGAAGTGCCACGAGAGCGAGAACGCCAGTGTCTGCCATAAGAGCGCTTGTGTTGATGCGATTTTTCTGCAGACAGACGGGCGATCTGTTGAGTTAAGGCATCAATCTGTTGCTGTAGAGCTAAGTTAGCGTTTGCCTCTTGTTTTACAGCCTGCACTTGGAAAGTGGGTAAAGACAGCTCATGAATTTTATCAGCCATCTTGGCCAAATTAGGTAGTGGCTCCGAGTTGACGGCCAGAATCGCCTGCGTTTGGCTGGGCAATCGACTAAGCCAAAGAGTTTTTAGAGCCGTGTCTCCGAAGTTGGAGTCTGCTAAGTCTTGCATCTTAGAGAGCAACTGTGATGTTCGCAAATCACCTATCTGAGTGTCTTGCAACAAATGGTTCAGACGAGTGGTTTCAGATTCGGCAAAATGTGAAATCAGTCTCTGCTTGAGTGTGTCGTATTTGTTCTCAGCCGGGGGATGTCGGAGAAGATCCCGGAACGATTGCAGAATACCCGTATCGATTGCCGAAATAGCCGTATAGAGTTTGGTTTCATCGTTAGTGACCGCGCCTAGCCTAAATTGAGCTTCAAGCTGAAGAAACCAGGTTTCAGGGTCTTTCGGCCAGAATGCGACAGGTTTAACTGCGACGCGTGCCAGTTCGGGGGTATCAGCCATATTTTCAGGTAGTGCCATGCCAGATGTGAACAATACAAGATAGTATATTCAAAATAAAATAGAATCGAAAATGGCTATACACAATACTTAATATGAGCAAAATATAAAAATGAAAATATAGCAGAAAATGGCAATTCACAATACTTTAAAAGATGAGTAAAATATGATACTAAAATGAATTATCAGTAAAATACATAAATGAAACACAATATTACGAAAAATCACACTTTGCACAGTAATGGCGATGCGGCTAGTATGTAGAAGGAAACGGCATGTTTAAAAAAATTGTCATTAAAATGTCAAATTTTCAGTTCGTTGCTAGTTTGAAAGTTTTTTCTTTGGCAGAACAACATTCTTAGGTGAAAGGAATAAATGGAAAGGGCTTACCATGAGGAGCGATGAGAAGACGTGAACATAGAGTATATCCAAATAATTACCGAGAATCGATAGAACACACAACATAAAAGTGAAAATTCACAATTTCTTCGTGCTATGAAGCACCACACACAATCTTCGTGCAATATAGCACCACAAGCGAGATTTCGAGCTAGTTAGCACCGCACACACAATCTTCTGCTTCGTCGTTGTCACGTGCTCCAGAGAAAATCACTCGTCGTGGGAAAACAAAGGAACACGTGGTCGAGAATTTTTAGAAATTCGGCGTGGAAAAAAAAAATATTTCAGCGAAATAAGCTTTTAAAATGCATAAGCCGTCTGCATACGCTGCTTCTGCACATCCAAATAAGAATACTCGCTGGCCGCTGCGAGGATGTAAGTAGATTCCTGTTCGCACGTGGGACGTAACATTAAGATGCCGGAAAAAAAACGAAGTTCTTCACAAGGGTCACCATTTTGGGGAAGTATAGTTGTCGTAAAGATTAAACAATCATAATTAACAAAAACTTTAATTATAACAAAATCGTAAAACCGTTGACATTATACTTCACATATCAAAAACTCGACTACAGTCATCTTAGCGTTACATCGATTTTACCAAATGTTCCATCGGAACTCACACGTGTGTCACGTACGAGAGTTGTACGAACAGTGAAAACGTTCAGTGTCCAACTAGACTGTAGTTCGAAGTTCGAGCTATGGCTGGCATTACTTCAACTGCATGTGCGAGCATGGGCTGCTGTGATTGGCTGAACAGCCGATGCCACAGACCTCTAGCGACCGTGCCGTTCAACTGATCGATATGAGATTTTAGATATAGTTATTCAGAGGTATGCGCTCGGGATTCTGTGAACGAAAACCAAGTGGCGCTCACGGTTATGGTTATAGGTACAGAAACTCGAAATTTTCGAATAGCAATTCCCACTTTTTCCCATCGCAAAATTCTCAGCGCATTCGAAAATCCTACAGAGCGTTGGAATGGAACGTGTATCACAAAAAAGTGGGCTTTGCTATTCGAAAATTTCAAGTTTCTGTATCTATAACCGTAACCGTGAGCGACACTGTGCTGCCGTTCACACAATTCCGAGCTCATAACTCTGAATAGCTATATCTGAAATCTCATCTCGGTAGGTTGAATGGAACATACACTAGAGGTCCATATATCGGCAAAGTTTTTTTATGACCACCCTGTACTTGCATTTGGAAGATAAAAGTATTCTAGAAAGAGTCTTAAGAGCAATTCCATATGAAGGTTATTATGGCTAAAATTTGATCCGTATGATTATTTAAAAAACAATAATTTTATCGAAACTGAATGGTTTCAGAATAGGACTCTGAATGGTTTCAGAATATAGTTTCGAAATTGAATGATTTCTGAATGGTTTCAGAATAGGTCTGAAACTATCAGTGAAGTAATATGCTTAAATATAATTATTTTTAATTAAGAACTCGAAGTACCATTCCTTTACAGCATTTTTCTTACAATAAAATTCCAATATTCGAAACATGTAATTTTTAAAAAATTTTTATTAAAATGTAGTATCGCATTTGAAGTACCACAACTTTATCCTACCTGTAAAGTCACAAAACTGCAATCTCAAAAATTACACCGTCCCCACCGAAGTGATACGACAATTTCAAATTGAAGACCGGCCGCCACAACAGCAACTCAGCCCCCTCGCTAAATAGCAACAAACTGCTACAATTGTATCCTAAGCTCCCCAGGGAATTGCTTCCCAAACGAGCAAGCACCATACTGCCTTCCGTTGTCCACCGATGAGCTTTTATTTCAAACAAATTAACATTACATTATATATCGAAGATATAATAATACCTGACTATGCGACAAAGTAACACTTCAAATTGTTTTCAACAAATAATATATATAATCAACATTTCAATTATTTCAATATTACATAATTATTCTATTAATTAATCCATTATTAATTATTCCATTATTCCATTAAATCCATTCCATTAATTTCAATAACATTTTCGTTAATATACAAAAATCAGTACAATATACAAGATTACCACATACAAGTTCATTATAAAAGAAACTGTACAATACAAGTAGTGAAAATATTACAGAACTAATATTCATAATCCTCCGAAGCCGAATCCAACGCAACATCGCTGTACGATTCGACTTGAACTGCACAGCGCAAATACACTCATGGACAAAAAAATTAGCGCACCAAGAAATAATTGCGGGATCGTAACGAAACTTGCAATGAAGGTACATATCGGGGAGATATGCAAATGATTAGAAATGCAGAGTGATTGCGCATTACGTATAGCCGATAGAGGGCGTTGAACATCGTATTCTGTGGAGTATAAAACAGGTAACCAAAGCTTGTTTGAGTGTGCTGAATCATTTACAAAGGAAGAGCTAAGATAGACAGGCCATTACGCCGTGTTCGAAGACAATATAAGCAGTTGTCGCAGTTTGAGAGGGGGAGAATCGTCGGGATGATGGAAGCTGGGTGGTCAGCTAGGCGAGTAGCTCGTCAATTAGGCCGCTCTGATTTTGTTGGGAGGAGGTGTTGGGACCAGTGGACCCGAGAGATGTCATGTACATGAAGACCAGGCTCAGGACGCCCTCGACAGACCAGTCGTCTAGAAGACCGCCACATCGTAAGAAATGCACGCGTACAGCCAACTGCTTCATCGGCCGCCATCCAGGCACAGGTAGCACCTTCACTAGGGGCCTCTGTGTCTTCTCGAACCATACGAAGGCGCCTGGCTGAGGGACAGTTGGTATCGCGGCGCCCATTACGTGTGCTGCCCTTGACGCCCACCCATCGACGCCTCCGTTTGGAGTTTTGCCGCGCATGAGAAAACTGGACTTCGGCGGAATGGAACCAGGTCGTCTTTAGCTACGAATCCAGATTCAATCTCGGCAGTGATGACAATCGTGTTCGTGTGTGGAGAGCCCGTGGTGAACGCTTCAATCCTGCCTTCGCTGTGCAGAGACACATCGCTTCCACAGCTGGTGTGATGGTATGGGGTGCCATTGCCTACAATATACGGTCACCCCTTGTATTGTTCCGTGGCACCATGACAGCCCAGCGGTATGTTCATGAAATCCTGCAACCACATGTGTTGCCACTCATGCAACGGCTCCCAGGAGCCATTTTTCAACAAGACAATGTTCGGCTTCATACGGCAAGGGTGTCAGAAGACTGTCTCCGCACTGTTACTACCCTTCCTTGGCCTGCCCGATCCCCAGATTTGTCTCCAATCGAGCATATCTGGGATCATTTGGGACGACGAGTTGGGCATCCCACGAGTTTGAACGAACTAGAGGCAAGGTTACAGCAAATATGGAACGGAATGTCTCAAGACATCATACAGAACTTGTATGACTCAATGCCCGATCGTATCGCATCGTGCATTCGCTCTAGAGGGGGTCCAACGGAGTATTATCTCCTCCGTTCTTTTGCCTTTTTCTCTGAAATAAATTATCCTTTTTCTTTGATTTTCTTATCATTTACTTATATCAAAGTAGTCATTACGTATGTAAAATTTCGTTTCATTTTGACGACTCCTTCTTGGTGCGCTAATTTTTTTGCCCATGAGTGTACTAAGCCGCGGCATCTTGCCGGCGCAAAGAAGAACTTCAGTACAAAAGTAGTGGTAAGTATGTACAAAGAGAAATATATAACAAATTACGAACCACCATAATCGGTTCGAGAAACAACATGATCAATTTAGCTAATATAGCAAAAACAAGATCTACTAGTAGGAACATGGTCTATTTTAGTGTCCGCTGAGTTCCTTTCATTGTATCTCTCACAATTCTTACATTTGTTTTATCATTCGTACATTCTTTATGATATGGTTCATTGCATTCCTTCCAATTTTTTTCATTCTTGCGGAATTTGGCTATGTGGCCGTATCTGTAGCATTAATAACAAATTTTCGGCTTAAGATATTCCATAAAGCTGTAACATTACCAGCCAATTTAAACTTTTTCTGTTTTGATAACTTCTTAAACGCAGTCCCATTCAAACTGACAATCCAGTTCGTGCCTATTTTCCCATCAACTTCGTCACTATCTTCATTCTTGCTTCAGTCAACTCCGAATTATGCTCTTTGAGCTTCAACTGCATCTCTTCTTCAAATTTATCCGTTACACTATAGATGATAATATGAGGATCTCTCTTCTTCGGCTTAGTAATCTTATATTCCTTATTTAGCTGATGTATGACTATAAATTCCTTTATTAATTTATCAACTTCGTCTTCCTTATCCAATCCAATCAGCAAGCTTCCATGTTTAATTCCAATTTTCAGCTTACAAGGATCAACCATGTTCTGTACATCCTTCTTAGTGATATCTCTGTCCTGTTCCTTTTCCGGTTGGACCATTACTAAATGGGTGGTCCCATCACTATGTTGACCTTGATCTTGCATCTCTTTTAGCTTCATAAGTTATTTTTACAGCTTCCGTATAAGAAGTGGTATCTTTTTTCCTTTCGATTACGGAGACATGCCCACACAAGTAGATTATCAGTCCGTTCTATCTTTCAACGATACATTTTAACTCGGTTGCCCATTCTTTGGTAGCTCTTCGATCCGACTTTATGTACATATAGTACATGTACTAAGCTATTCAGTTTACTAGAGTCACTTACACCGTACTTTTGGCTCGACTCTAAAATGTCCTTAGAGCTGTCCACATAAACTGTAAATATTATTGTACTTAATAGTTTAGATAACCACAGGTTATTATCTTGATTTCTTTCTCAAGGACCTGTTTTCCGATGGGATTAGATTGCAATCCTCAGCTTGAATTGATTAAATCTCCTGTAAGAACAAAGTGCTGCGATGAAGGAGCCCGTTGCCTTTGTTTCAGAAGTTCATACGGTTTGAATTGCGAGTGCCGTATTGAGGATGAACGTATATGAACATTCCTAATATCATGCTTTAGAGCGTCGCTCTTGTATTAAGCTTTAAAAATGAAAATGTATTCATGTTTTGGGAAAGTTAGAAATAAAAGTTAAATAGTTTTTTTGCATTTTGAACACATTCTTTAAATATTTCTCCTGCACATCTTCATAAAGAACTACAGAAATTATGTCTTGTAGTTTTTGGAGAGTTTCATTATATACATTAAGCATGAAAAGCGTATAATTGTATTTGGTATCATGAATTCTGATGATAGAAAAAAAAATTATTTTAGCAATGCAATTTTCGACAGCTAAAGGAGAGCGCATCCCTGCAATGGTTGAAGAAACCATGTCTAGACCATCCTTCAATGGTAAGGAAAAGATTACATAAGTCATTCAATGGTCTAGTGAAAAGATACTGGATCCTTTTCAAGAATATATGTTTGACTACCCAGCCATTGTGGCTACCTTTTTCAAACTCGTTTTGTCACCACAAGAGCTCCTCTACAGACTACAGACACCTGATCTGGCAGCTGCTATTATTCAGGCTTTCTGTTCTACTATATAAACTTTTTTCTTCTGCACTATTCGTAGACACGACAACAACAAGAAGAACAACAACAATTGTCTAATCTTTGAATTACTTTTTACTTGTCGATATCTTTTATTAATACTCATGGAGGGTGATCGTAACACAGCTAAACATATCGTCCTTCGAAAGCATCGCAATATTACAAAAATTCTCTAGTCGTAATCGAGACGTTTATAAGACAACATTTAAACCCAGTAAACACAATATTTGGATTTTCAGTATGAAATTTCTCGGATATCTGATGTTGTTCGATGTAATCGTAATTGCATGAACTATTTTAGTTAGTTCTTTTACCGAAAATCAAGTTGCAAGTGCCGATGCCCTAATTTCTATTAGAAAAGAGATGCTAAATACGAAGTAATACTTGCTTTTTGAACATCTTCTGTATTATGGTTCAACAATGACTACGCTTCCACATAATTGCATGCACATTTTTATTTCACTGTAAGATGCAACTTAAGTGGACAGATAATTTAAATCTTTTATTTTTCATACTGATGTGTTGACTTAAGTGAACATGCAACGTAACGTAGAATATATTAGTGTTACGTCAGTGTTACTGTTTGCAAAAATATCATAAATAGAGACAAAAAATGGAGCAAAAAAATATACTAAAATATGATAAATATTTGTTTTCTCCTTATTTGAAACAGACCGTTAAGTTGTTTTTTTATTCAAGGGATTACGGAAGAATGTATTCATCCATACAACATCTGTGCGTAATTATCGACGTAGTTAAAAGATTTAATATATCTTTCTAATGGTTATGGGTTTTAAGGCTCATATGGCTAAGTAAAAATACTTAGCTCTAAAAACTTGAGAAGGAGATAAATTTTCAAATTTGAACAGCTTTTCAAAATTCCCCTTAAAACACAAACGAGAAAACTAGCAAGTTAAGTCCTTTTCAGGCCGTTGCGAGATAGAACAAGTTCTTAATAGATAAATCAATAATGCGAAAATCTCAGTTGATTCCTGTACAAGCCAATGATCATGGACTCACACGCAACCATCTATACTATCTTTCTAATGATGTGATACTCTTGATATGCCCCAAATCGACAAATATAGTTAAATTAGAGTAATCAGTGTTAGTTTTTAAAAATAATAACATGACATTTATAAACAGTGAAGAAATTAGTGTAATAACAAAATACACTGCTGGCCATTAAAATTGCAACAACAGGAAAGAAAGCAAATAACAAAAATTTCCTTATTGTTCGTATACAGCTTAGTAGGAAGAAAGCATGATTGAATTTGTAGGCAATTTGGGGTTATACAGAGTCAGAAATTAGTACATACAGCTGCCGCCTCTGGCAGCTAAAATGCCTCTAACCCCGTTAGGCATCGAGTCGAACTGGGCTTGGATGACAGATACGAGCAAGTCATTCCATGCTGCTTCAAGTTTATGCCACACTTCTCCAATCGTAGTGGCTGGAGAGCGGTGGTGGCCCAGTCTCTCAGCAACCAATGACCAGATGTTTTCAATGGGTGAGAGATATGTAGAACGTGCTGGCCAGGACAACAGTCGATCACCCTCTGTGGTGAGGTAGGTCAGGACACGACGGAAAACATGCGGTCTTACGTTATCTTGTTGAAAGATAAAGTCTTCTAGACCTCGAAGATAGGGCACAGACACCGGCCTTAAGATCTTAGAAATGTATCTGTCCTCTCTGGCGTTAGTGGCGGGAGGCCATTGAGATCCTGTATGGAGTTCAGTATGACCATCCTGAACCCATCGATTCCATATTCGCATGACAATAGCTGGATTCCGACCAATGGGAGTAGCGATATCGCGGAACGATACACCGCACTCTCGATAGGCCATGATTCTGCCGCTTTCGAATTCCGACACGTGCTGGTAGCCACTTTTTCCTTCTTAAACGAGACATAACCCGATTTTCTTACAAACAACCAGCTTTCAAATGCGATTTCTGAATGAGAAACCCACTGCGTGACTTACCTTTTATATAGAGTTTGAGATGCCGTTTCTCCCTCCTGCGTTATTCGATTACGTTTAAATGCTAATCATTTACATATCCCAGCATCTTCTTCCTTTCATGCGAATTTGGCGCTTGTATCATCCCTCTTTCATGGTGTTGCAATTTTAATGGCCATCACTGTATATGCTGGTAGAACATTACTAAAAATTTCTTTTCTCCACATTTAAAACAGATCACCTGTATATTGTGTTCCTTTTTATTGTCTAGTGATTATAATGTAATGAATTCCTCCATGCTATATTCTGCATCTTTATCATAGTATTTAAGCACCTTAATGTATCTTCCTGATGTTTTAGATTGACAAAGTAAAAATACTTAGTCATAATACACTCCTCGTGCATGAGAGAGATATAAATTTGCAAATGATACCTTCTCGAAAATCACCTGAAAATGCAAAAGAGAACACTAACAAGCACTAACAATATAGTCTTTTTTTGGGCCGTGGGAAGCTAAAAACATTAGTTTTTATGGATAAATAGAAAATGCAAGTATCTCTAACTTTTTTAGGGAAATAAAATATACCAACAGTCTTTTTAGAACTCCGTATGTGTTGGCGGAGATGCACTTGTAAAAGACGTCGATAACATGAAATGCTCGAAGACGAGGGGTAATAAAATTTATGCTCTCACTGTTCTTCAGAATTGCATGATACGGACAAGATACAATTAACGTATGTGGGAGAAAGGGATAAATGTAAATAAAGTAGAAACATACAGGGAATGAATGACATTTCCTTGTATCTTTAAAACATGCCTGCACAACTGTTAGAGATATTTGATAGAGAACTGTATTAAAATTATGAACTTTTCCCCTTAAGAATCCTAATTACAAACAATGAATATTTGTTCAACTTTGAAAAATTTATCAGGTATTTGTGGAATCACACCCTTCATGGAAAACTTTTCATTCCTCAATTTATTTATTTACTCTGATAAGTATGAATATTCTTCTTTAAACTATTCATTTCTGCAGAATATCATGGATTTGATCATAAGTTTACCTTTGTAAATAGTTTGAAAGGAGATACATAATTTCCGTAAAATTTACTCTGTAATGTTTTACAAACTCCAAAAATGTAGTTATTACTCAGTATACGTACATATCACATTCATTTTACATTTAGAATAATATTGTTCCATAAGTACTAATTTTCGAAATGAAAATCTTGTAGTTAAGCTATTCAAATATTATTTGCCTTCAGAAATATGCATAGATCAGAAAAATATTATTTAATACCCACTGAAAAACTGAATTAAAAACTATATAACGTAAATATTGAACGTTACGTCCCCCAGTGGTTAAGAGGTTAAGGCATCATCCTGTCACGCCGGGGGCGTGGGTTCGATTCCCTCATAAGACTTGGTTGTATTTTAGGGAACTCGATAGTTCTTCCGCCTCCAAAAGGAGCCCCGTCTAGAAAGGGGTGCTGCAACCCGTCGTCCATCGCCGGTGTCATCGTTTGTTAATAAAAATTCTTCTGTGTTTGTGTGATTTATGTTTCTATTCCCTTGTATTTATATGTACACCGGACTGGGGTTTGACATATAGAAGTCCAACCTCTCTTGAGGCAATGGCACCCCTTATCTGCGAATAGTGCTTCTATCCGCAGACACGACAACAAACATTGAAAGTTACATACCTATGAAATCCCGAATAGACATTTATAGAGCTCTCGTCACTTTTGTTACCTGAAGAATACTGTACAAGATATGTACAAATATTTTTTTTCCAACGTGGCAGGAACATTGTATTTCAACGCTCACCCATTGAATACTGCCCATTGAAATTGTTGACATCTTTTAAATAATGGGAGCACCGTAAAGGTGAACCAGAATCACACACCTGATGCCACCTTAATTTAGATCGAGCACTATCTGGGGGTCCTCGAACTCCTTCCCTGCAGTCCACGAGGAGGGACTTTCCATCTTACAGATTTAAGGTGTCTGTTACTGACCGTAGACATAAGGGCATTCAGTCGCGCTTATCGGGAGTGTCTCTTCCGAATGCCTTCAGTACAGATTCTCGACGCGCTAACCACTAAGTAGATTCTAGATGTGCAGATAAATCATAAACATATATAATATATTTTTTTTAAATGGTGAAAGATGAAAATATATTTTAAGGTGATAAATAAATGAAGGCCTTATTTGAATAGCGGTCCAACTCCATTCTTGTTCATTTTGAGATACAGAGCCTTAAAGTCAAATGAGTGCTGATAAATGACTGCTGAAATCTGATTTCTAATACCCTCTGTTGGCAGCAAAAATAAGTTGGAGGTGTACCAGTTTAAAAATAAGATATAAATAACTCGTATGAACATGAAAGTGAGGCTAACTCCATTTTTCAAAAGTGGAGTTAGACCACTATTCAAATAACGGCTTCAAATATAGTTTGGTAGAATATTGAAAATTTGCTTTCGTAATCAACATTTCCATTTGAATTGATCACAAAAGTAATGAATACACTTTGAGCGTTTAAATAGCGCAATATTAGAGGAGCGTTTAACCTATTTATCGATCTCCCATTAAGTTCCCAGTAACACTCCACAAAATACTCTTAATTATATATTTTAAAATAGTGTTTAAATGTAGGGACTTAGCGGACTGTATTTGGTTTGAAGATTTAAATTTACAGACTTTGCGATTGAGAAAATAACTAGGAATAGGATTTGATCAAAGGCAATTTTATTCGGATTAAAATTCAAATTTCATAAGAATAACATATTAGCAATAGAAATATATCTCACTGAAGGGACGAACCTTGACCATTAATTTTGCGACTGACATTTAAGAATTTGATTCACGTCAAGGAATGTGAATAGAATGTAAACAAAATTGTTACGTAACCATAATTAATAGAATACTGATATACTTGTATAGTTGGGGAAATGAAAAACTCAAGAAGAATCAAGATTATTAATTGTGATTTACAGAACTCCGTAACGTTGAATATTTCTCCTTCCCAAACGTCGAACAGACCATTCACACTTCACAGAAATATCAAAACAGAATAATTGAGTTGAAGTTGTAGTAGATTATTTGTTCTGCTACAAGTTTAACGTATTTCCTATGAAATGCAGTTATCTCTACAATGACAGTTGCAAAAATTGACAAAATATTAGTCTAGTGCTGCTGCATATCAAGGATCATCACTGATGCTGGACGGAACAAATGGTTATAATCTATTTTTAACTCCTATTAGACACTTAACACGTTGATTGAAAAAATAAAGACATCAGTGCATGAAGGTATAATGTCACATCTTTCAAAAGTTTTATTTTTGCATGGATGAAGGTGATAGATGTCTGTCACGTAGCATCATTGAATATCCATTGAGGAATTTTGAGAACCATTATACTTATTATGTATTCACACACGCTATGTGAGAGATGGATACATAATATCTTAATCTATGCAAAAAAATTCTATTAAAAAAAAAGGGATACAACTCCTTTTTCTAATCTGTCTTCAATTAGATTTCAAGTATAATGCATTTGAACTTGAAAACAACCAAAGACATTTTCTGAAAAAAGAAAGATTTAAAAGTTTACAACTACTTTATTAGAAAAGCGAAAAATGAATTCTACAATACTGATTTTTCCCTGATGATATAACAAAGAAAACAAAATATATATAGTCAAATGAAATGATGTATGACAAAATCCTCATAGATAGTATTTATTTAAGAAATATTTCCTCAAGCACATTAATATAACCTCCATGCTTCAGCATTATTGGAGGGTATGTTAAGCATCCAGTGATTGGTAACAGCAATACAATAGCTGGTACTAACGGGAAAATCTTACAAAATGAATTGACTGCATGTTTGTAATCCTGAGATTTCCTGTCCTTGGAGGGAATTTTTTTCCCAATATTAAATCTCACATACACACATAAAGCTGATAAGTACTTTTTGCTGGAAAATTGCTTTTTTTCCTTTGAAAATAGAGCTGTAACGACATATTTAAATGATAAACTATTCATCTACACGCATCAGTGAAGCTTTCATGAATAAAGGAAGTTGCACTCAAATCTTCCATTTCACTTTGAGTGGATGAAACTACTCTATATTTGACGTTCGGCAATATCCAATTTTACGAATCCATAGTTCCAGTAATTGTTTACATTTTGCAGTGATATCACATGCGATGTCATTCAGATAAGGTAAATGAAAGGAATTTGTGGTAATACATAGGATATTCTACGATTCGGGATTGAATTGTTTTGTAATACAGGTTATCAATAGTTAGTAATTAATACTTTTCGGCTTTAGTTATTTCTAGATTAAAAAAACATATCTTCTAATGTCAAGCAAATAATGACGAAAAAACTCAAATATTGGAAATTTGGACCGAGCAAAAAACAAAATGTACATAAATATTACAATCAAAATTCAAAACAAAATAAACAGCAGGCGTTAATTTTTCTTAAGTTTTATTAAAAAAGACTCCAAATCAAATAAATAATATTATTAACATAATATCATGTTACAGTATTTGCTGGACAGGAGCCGGATCTTGAACCGATTCTCAGAAAAATGAGGGTGTCGTTAACGTACACTTTTATTGATTTGATCTTCATTAGGAAAACTACTACAAATTGGCTTTCAAGTTTTTGGATCAACTACACTTATTTCATATCCAATTTGTTTCTATGTTCGTCAAATCTTAACTTCATGCTAGTTCAATTCATGCTTGTTCAGATGGAGGACCAAGTAGAGCAGTTGACTAATCTCTTCCTGTTGGTAAACAAGGAATGATTTTGCTCTATCTTACAAATGTGAGTATTCGGAAATTACAGCGACCACAGCTTTCGCTAATACGCCTTGTTCAAACTGACAACCGGAAGCTACGTAGCAATACCTGTACTCGCAGCCGAGTTCATTTCCCAAGTTCGGTGACATTTTTCATTAGTATAGGGCCCGAGGATGCCGGATGGACAATACAGATATGCCATCCCCACAAGGCATTCCAAGCCCCCAAATCGAATTCCGACACGAGCCATTAAAGACCTCCTTGTCTAGGCCTGATATGGGCTCTTTAAATCCGTGTACCAGAAAATCCCTCTGAGGTCGATCCCTCCCAGATGTCTCCTCTGGGGGTGCTTGGTTAAAATTGATGTTGAAATTAGCTTACACGGACTCCGACCCTTGTGATTCTATTTAAACCGGAGCCGCACACTTCAACCCGAAGTTACCTGGTGTGGAACTTCCAGCCAGGGGGCGCTTGAAACAACAACAAAAGAGTTATAAGGGAAACAAGCTGAATACCCGTACTTCGCTACGAAGTGCATTCAAATTAAATACAACGGTCAATGTATGCAGTTAATGCCACAAAATATATTGTATATATATTTATAAAAAAATCGTAACGGATATTTTTATAGGCAAAATAATGTAGAAGAAAATATTCAAATAAAATACAACAGTCAATGTATGCAATTAATTTGTATGTTTAATATCCATAAAACATACTAATTTGAACTAAATTCTTAATAAACTTCCATCTCAGTTAGTCTAGTGGTTAAAATTTATCTTTTACCGTATTTTAATATATGTTTGTCAATTTATATCGTTGTTATGTACGTGACTGAAAATTAATTTAAAGTATCACAAAAAGAAAAGAAACCTCGTGATCTGCATCTAATAAATTCTAAAAAATAATCTTTAAAAATTCACCAAAAATCAGAAAATGGACGTAGAGATTCGAAAAAGATTTCATTTTAAAGTAACTTTTATGATCTTTCTTGAGATATAAATTTTATAACTCTCAGATTATTATTTTAAATGCAAACTTGAAAAAAGTTACAAAAAACAGCTTAAAAATTTAATTTAAAAAAATCTAAGAAGAATTTTTCAAAAATCTTTCTTAGTGCACCCCTACACTATAAGAAGAATCGCAATGCAGAAATTCATCCCTTTAGGTCCAAGTGTTTGGTCTGTGCGTTTTCTGTTCATCAGTTAGTCAGTCAGTTACGGAACTCTTTTATAGATTAATTAAAATAACACTACTTCTGGATAAATTATTATCCATAAATTATTATTACTAGGGAAATTATTAAACTGTATGATTTCGTCTCAGGATTAGTTATGCAGCTATTCATGATTCTTTCAGTTTTTGCATCGGCATACTGCCTAAATATCTGAATTAAAAAAATTGTGAGAAGTTAACTAGATCCCGATATTGAGTTTAAAAAGATCTGAAAATAACAGAAATTTATCAAATATTTAGTTTCGGAATGGCTGCTAAAGGTGTCATAGGGCAAGTATAAGGCTATATTCTGTCGGCATTGGCTAAAAAAGTTCAGTCTACAAAGACGTCGTTATCAATGTTGGACAAGAAAAATAATAGTAAACCAACCTAAGGTGAATGAAAATTACTTTGGGGAAAGAAATATAGCTACCTTACTATAAATCATATGAATTAACACGCAATTCTAGTCTACAAGCAGTAAAATATTCTTTCATAAAGCCTTATAAGGTAAAAAAACACAGTGAATGTAACCTTTTTTTAAATGATACTGAATGGGAATTTAAACGTGGTAAAATACGTGACAGTTGCTTTCACTGCAATGCTTTGTCGCATTGTCAATATACATAGATTTGACAACAGGAGAGGAATATGTGATGTTACAGCAGCTGTATGTTAGAAGGTATTTGAGTGATTTAGACGTTTCAATGGAATGCCATAGGGCCTCAATTTTTCAATTCATGGTAAATAAATATGACAGGGCAGATGAAATATCTATTGAAAAAAATTATATAAGTACCCAAAACATATAAATATCTGCTTCCTCATATTTGGAAAAGATATTCTTGTCTTCAAAAAAGCAGTTAATTAACTCCACAGGTAATATAAATGTTAAAATTATATTATTTAAAAAAAAATACGTAAAATTATAAATATCCCAAGGCGTTTATCGCCACTAAATATTATACAGAACCAGTACCTTGGATTAAATCTTTGAAAAAGCCGATATTAGCATTAACTTTAAAGTTTAGTAAATTCCCATACATCATTTACTGAATTTTGAGAAGTTCTTTACGTTTTAATTACTTTATACTACAATTAAGTGTAAAAGTATTTAAAAGTTTTTATAACTGCTAGTTCTTGATAGCAATTTTCAACTTTTATTTTTAAGTAATTTGACATGTCAGACTAACTTTTACGTTTAAGAAAATAGCGAACAGCATGCATTTTAACTGCAGAGGAAATTTTGTAAATGCGTCCAACATCTGTTATTTAATTAAAGTCACACGACTACAGTTTAACTTACGCCCAAGATTCTGCAACTGTAATGAAATATTCAAATGAAAAGCAATTTAGTTTGATTTTTTAACCTTGCTTTGAAGTCTTAACAAAATACTATACAGTCAATTTATCACGTAAATAATAATTCTACAGTTATTTTATCGTTTTCAAGATGTTTGTAATCCACGACGCATAACGAATAAGTTTCTCATTTGTTAATCATAAAATTAACATTCATAGCTTATTCAAAAAGAATTATATAATACTAGCGATAATTGAAATTATAATGACTTGGAATTAATTTGATATGTTGAAACGCATTTTTCATAAAAATTAAGTTTTTTGTTAATAAATTTTTTTATTTCCATTGTGTTAATATTTACCTAATTTTTCTTAATATGCTATTCGTAATTTAAATTTTTCCTTTAATTTCCTCTATTTACGATAATTAGGATTTATTAAAATTATATATCTAAAGATCACATAATGCAATAATTGGAAGTTCATGCATTATATTCCTTTCTAAACAGTATTCAGTGATTTTAAACCATTTTTTATGAATATTACAAACAATTCATCACTTATTATAAATGTTATATTATAAGTGATGATTTTATGGAACTGAAAAGACAGCGGTAAAAGCCTTCCTTTGAATAATGTTAATACAGTCAGCACACGTTATAATGACCCCAGATTATAGAAACCGCTGCAAAATAGTCCGAATGAAATTCACTTCTGATGACATGGGTTTTTTTCACATCTCGTATAATAATTCTGCATGTCATTTAATTCCAATTCAGCGTGCTCAATTCTCTCCGGCGTCAAAATCTTAAACTGCGAGGAAAAAGAATGTCAAATCCAACAAAAAACTAAAAAAAAAACATTTCTGTTTATTCTTCTGAGAAATAAATGCAAATAAGACCCATTTTTTTGGATTTCCTCAATTTTGACATATTTTTTATATTAGGAATTAACGTTCCTTTAAATTGTATACACTTAAAATAATTTTTGTTGCAATGCTTTTTTGGAAACAAAGTGAAAAATAGTATGTACTACAGTTATATAATGTACAGTAGTACACACGAATACAATAGTTAGTACATTGTATTCGTGAAATAACATGTATCTTATTTAAAAATGTCTTAATTTTCAAGCAAAAGATGAGAGTTTATTAGACCTTCTTTTAATATTCGCTATAGTGACCATTTGTTTATAAAGTCTTTTTATCTGTGGGACGTGGGGGGATCGTTTTAATGAGCACCGACTGTAATACCACAGCTGATGATTCATTGCCATTCCTATTTCTTTCACAAAGTTCATCTGTTTATTATAGTATGTGTGTACATTTAGACACCCTCTCTGTTATTTCGAAAAAAAACTAGGTGTTTTCTTCTTAATTTTCATTCACAAATTAATTATCAATGATTTAAGTATCAAAATCAAAATCACTTGCCAATATCAAAAATGGACAATGTTTATACATTTGTTTACATATGACCAATAATTTAAATTTTATTCTAATTTTTTTTTCCAGTTGAACCCGGGTTATCTCAGTGAGTCATGCGCTGATTCGGTACTGATAGTGCGAAATTCGAGTCGCAGTTAGCTTTACTGAGTGCGCTCGTGTCTGCGCCGGGAACGTTTATTCTGTGGGCCAGAAAGTCCCTCTGCGGGGTCTGTTGGGGTGAATGGAAGGTACAAGCTCCTCAGATATTGCTTTTGAAGGTGATTGGTCTAAACTGAGGTAGCACAAGGTAGGGGAGATGTGAGTTCAGTTATATGTAGTTCCATTACAAGCAACCAGCAATATTTCGTTGCAGAATTGCTAGAGAATCTCGAAAGCCAAAAGTGTCTTCCGCATTGGAAAAAAATATCTTTTAATAAATGTATACTTTGAATAATGTAAATTTTATATTTAAAAAAAGCCTGCAAGCTCCGATGTAAATATCATTTGATACTTTCAATATTATAAAACGTCCTTCGTAATTTGCTTATATATAATAATACCTTTCTTTCCTTCAAAACTCTAGCCTAACCATGAAAACCTCAATTTTACTTGGATTATGCATCAGTGCAATTTTGCTGCTCTCGATGGTTGATGTTTCAAATGCAGAAGGTATTTTTTATTTCTTCCAATCCTAAGGTTATAATAAATTGCCGTAGTGATTATTTCAAAGTTTTTCTAGCATTTTTCCTATAAGTAGTCTACTGTACCGAAATCTACTGTTTGTATCGCAGAAATTACTAAACATTATTTTAGGAAACTGAGTACAATCAATGAAAAACCACTATCTTATGTCAAGTGGCTCAGAATAAACCACGCAGATTAAAAAAGCAAAAAACAACAAAAACAAAACCCCCCCAAAAACGGATAGTCGTCAAATATGAACAAATGTTGTCCTCTTACATTCCATATCATTAGCCTAAAAAACATTGATGGTAATGTTCAATTGGAAGAGCATACGTTTTGAGATTGGAAGAATGAAGTTTTCTTCCTACTCCCAACCGTTAGTCTCCTTAATTTCCATTGCAAGT
This sequence comes from Dolomedes plantarius, assembly GCA_907164885.2. Taxonomy (NCBI): domain Eukaryota; kingdom Metazoa; phylum Arthropoda; class Arachnida; order Araneae; family Dolomedidae; genus Dolomedes; species Dolomedes plantarius. Next base: position 147,386,204 of record OU015493.1, read on the forward strand.
TGCTAAATTTATTGCATGTCACAGAGCATACTGCAAGACTGTGCAATTGATATGTAGTTTATTTTAAAAATTGGGTGGTAGAATGGAGGTCATCTATAATATACAGCTTTTAGGACTCGAAGAATTTGTACAATCAATAAGTAAAGCTCTATTTGTCAAACTATCAGGATTTTAAGATGTCTGCTTTTTTTCTTTCCAAATTGAGTGTTTAAAAATGTAACTCAAAGCAAAGCAAGGGTTCCCGGAAAAAAACATTCTTTACATAAACAGGAAAGAATGAAAATTTTAATGAGAAAAAATATAAAACAGGAAAGCTCCAGCAAAGATATTATTGGCGGTTGCTGAAGTCTATATGATTGTAAAGAATAATTTTCCTCATTACATATGCTTTATTTTTTTCTATTTTCAGAGATGAATTCTCAGGAAGTGCCTGAAGAACGTGGGTAAGTTTGTTCTAACTTTTTCAACTTTTACAAACCATTCAGGTTAGACAAATGCGGTGAAATGCGGGGTTGCTTTTCCCTTAACGAATTCTCTAAGTTGCAAGAACTGGTGTAAAATAAAAGAATGATGTAGAAATTTTTTAAAAAATCAATAAAATTTAACCTCTGTCTTTACCACACTAGTTACTAAATGTCGGAACTTCATCTGGGAGCTAATCTTTAAAAGAGTGCTAAAAAATTTAGCCACCGCCGTAGAACTATCAACGGCAGGAAACATTCTATTAAGGGAAGAATCGCGTTTCATTAACCAACAGAATGGCAAGTTCGTCTGGGTTAGAAAAATTTAAGAATCTGTTCCATTCGTGATGTGCCACACAAAAAAAAATTCGAAATAAAACTCATGTTACTTAGTGCTTATTTTTATTTTAGTTTAAGCTAGACACTTCTGACTTCATTTCACAGGTATCACGGCATTATAAAAAGGCGTGTTGCCCAAAACTTCTGTTAACAGTTTAGTGATGACACTTTTGTCACTATGCTCATGAAAGTAAGCTTCGCACATGGGCGGGCTTAACAAAATTCTTCAACAAGTAGCCCGGAAGTCGAAGAATTTTATGGGTTTTTTTTTAGATGTTCTATCTCAGTAACGTAGCCTTAAACCCGTTCTAACGGGCTCTACAATACACACTGATTTAAGCACAATTTTAAAATGCAGACGTTTTTTTTTATTTCTTCCAATCCTAAGGGTGTTTTATCTAGTGGAAAGCCCTCGAAGAAAACTCATGACTCATATACTGAAAATTTGTTTTTCCTGTCTATTTTCTTCTACTGAGATAATCGTAGAAGAAATATTGACTCCCTTATTTTACAGTTCCAAATACTAAAGGGTGCAATGGCCCAGTTGTCAAGAGTAGCGGGCTAGTGATCCGAAATTCACTGGTGCGATGCTCCTCGCTGACAAATCCACTGCCGTACACTAATGGCGGCTGGTGTACGTAAAATCTGTCGTAGCTGCAATGTCCTCCAAGTTCTCAAAATTACCTCTGGAGGTGCGGGGTCAAGTGTTCTAGTCTCACTACTTGACTTCGTGCAAAACTACGGGACTGGTAATTTGGCCAAGTCGGACTCTGACCCCTGTGGTGCCAGTCAAAACAGGAGCCGCACCATCATCCCCCAATACCTTCGGGATTTGATCTGATGTTGCTGCTGATCAAGTGGCATAAGCAACAACAACCTCAACTAAATACTGAAAGTATAGATTAATCCCTTCCTACGAACTCAAATGTTTTAACCTCTAATACAGATCTAAAAATGAGATAAAATTTAAAAAAGCAACTAGCACCTAAAATAAATCTATGAAACCAAAAGCAGCAATGGTAACTACCCTAATTTAGAACTATCATACCTAATACTTTACATGCATTATTTTTATTTGTCATTAAATGTATACTCTACACTAATAAATCTGACCGAACAAATATGAAATATTTGAAACAAATATGAAATATTTGAAATATCATCTTTAATACGCGACATTAACATGCATTTCCTTTTATGTTCTGCAGTAATCCAATTTGATTTTTCTTAGATACTGTGCTGAGAATGGCATCAAATGCAATGATCTTCATTGTTGCAGTGGTCTCGTGTGCAAGTGCAACAGCTCTCGCTCTAACTGCGTCTGCAGGAAGAAATAAGATATCTCTCAGCCCAAATACTTTGAAAATTTTATGAGTGCAAAACTGCTCCTATGATTCTTCACGAGTTGTGATTAATGATTCGGATTGATGTAACTGAAACTCAATAAAGTCCTACGGTTTCATTTGATTGCATACACGTAGTAATTAGAATTGATAAAATAAAGAAATGTGTAGCATAGACAATTTTTCTTTGCCTTTAAACTTTAACTAGTGAGTTAAAATTTTTCCTTCAACAGTATTGGCTCGAAAGCTTGAGTACGAAAAATTTATTTAAATTAAAAAGAACGCTCCTCCTAGACATGTTGCAAGGACAGAGAAAAATAAACTCACTGAAAATAAGAGTTAACTTGAAGAATCTATCACAGTAGAAGAATTACTAGACAATTGCATAGACAATTTTTCTTTGCCTTTAAACTTTAACTAGTGAGTTAAATATTTTCCTTCAGCGGTATTGGCTCGAAAGCCTGATTACGAAAAATTTATTTAAATTAAAAAGAACGCTCCTCCTAGACATGTTGCAAGGACAGAGAAAAATAAACTCACTGAAAATAAAAGTTAACTCGAAGAATCTATCATAGTAGAAGAATTATCAGTTTAAAATCAGAGCTTCTTATAATAAATGGAAAAGTTAAAAGTATTAGAACATCCATATCATGTTATGTATCCAAATACTTGTCTATCTGACAAATATCTAACTGAGTCCGTAAGTTTTCGTAAAATTTCTCCTTATCGACTACAGATAGTGAATTCTACATTTACATACATATAAGTATGCAATTAGAAAGCGAAAGAATTCCAGAAATGAGATAGTTTCACATTTTCCTCTATCTTCTTTGAACGTAGAAAATTTAAAATTTTGTCTTAGTAATTGTTAGGCAAAGCGACAGTTTCTTAAAAAATGTAATATTTGTGTTCTAAACTGATAAAAGAGAAAATCTAAAAAAAATTAAGGTATTTGTTTTGTTTAAAAAAAATAAATATTACAGAGAGTTGTACCGTTTTAATATTATCAGCATGACAGTTTGAATAATTCTTATATTTCTTCTCTAGAAAAAACATTAATAAGTCTGTGGGAATGACTTGTTAGATCTCAACAATGACCAGTGACCCATTAGGAAATTTTCTTTCGCTATAATGAAAAATTATAAAATTACGAAATGTGTGATTCATTGAGGAATTCAAAGAACTGAATATCAGTTTCAATAGAAATTGAAGATGAGTAAATGTTACATTATAAATATGATAGTGAAACTGCCTATCAAATTTTCGATATTTTAACGCCACTGTCTTAAGAAAATAAGACTCTTTGTATTTTAGCTCGATTTTTTTAAAACTTTACCAACCATGCCGTATAATATGAGATCAATATCTGAAAAAAATCAAATACTGCAAACTGTCAATATTGTTTTAAAAAAATGTCCAACCGCATTTTCATAGTTTGTGGGAAGTTGAGTTCCCCAAGGCTGTATTAAAATTAGCAAATGGGAAATCTCTTAAAGTATTTTCAAACAAATAACCAATATTATTTATTGTTATACATGCTATAATGTGAGAGAACGGCTTTGTCTCTACATTTGAGGTCTGCTGCTTTAAAGTTTAAACTCAGTTCTAAATACAGAGGTAAATTAGTAATATATAATTTATCTGTGTATTTTCCTGAAAATGTTAATTTCTTTTTGGGAGTGTCGCGTTATATATCAGCGTACAAAGCGTCCATCCATACATACCTGGCTTTTTTTTAATGCAAATATGAAGTATGTTCTGTATTTTAAAATATAAATATCAGTTTCATTAATTTATATTACACTTTTAAATAGAGAAAGTTGACATTCATATTTTCGAGATAAAATTTTTAAAAGGGAAGCCCTTTTCAATAATCAGAATGTTATTGGACTTTGAATACTAATTTTATTTAGTAGTTTATTAGTACAATACGCATATCATAAGTTGAAAAATTTCAAAAGAGATATTAAAATTCGCAGCATTGATATAATACAACTGCTGTGTTACAGAAAAACGTATGTTCTATATTATATAATCTATTTTTTTTTAAAGGAAAACCGTGTCAGTAATTTGTATTTAACGATGTGACGCAGGCATTCTGACAATAACAAAAATTAGTTTGATTTCCTCTAGAAATAAACAGCCTTGAAGCATTTTCCGTCATTCTATCTTGTCCTAGAGCACGCGTGGCATTCGTTTCGTGGCTTAAATTTATTTTATACTATATGCATGTGCATATTCCTTTTATTGAAAATATGCATATGTATCTGCATATCCTTAAAAATCTTTTTACATTGCTACTTATTGAATAAACAAAACAATTAAGCCTGTTTATAAAATACGCAATATATTTATTTATTCATTAAATTCACGTCAGTGCCACTATAAGTACTATACGTGACTAGCTATGTGACTTTTCGTAACGTGATTAGTTAATACGGGAGACTTTTTTAATAGTTTTCAATAGGTTTTACTAATTTCAAGTATGACAGCATGCAACCCACTTGACTTCAACCATGTCAATAATTTGATTGCCTACTGACTATTCATCTTAATAAACGAAGTTTACACCTTTTGTTTTCTAAACTCTCCTTCAGTTCTGTGGCATCTATGCTCTACTTTTAGATATTTCCTTCATTCTTAAAGAATGCAGATTTTGCATTCTATTCGGTTGATTTTCTTTTTGACCACAGTTGCTTTTGTTTGTTACCGTTTGTTCCAGTTACCATTGCTTTTGTTTGTTTTTGAGGTATCACTCCTAAGCCTAACGATAGCCTCGCCAGCTGATAATTGAGAGTTCCTTCTTGTAAGAATTATAAAATCTTAAGAGATTTAGAGATCAGGTTCTTTGATAATGCTTCAAAGTTAATGAAACCTGTTGAACGTTTATAAATTTTTGCTGTACTGATCTAGCAATTGGGGCTCAACGTATGTTGGCTTCTTATTTATGTTACCAATCAATTTATCAAACTCAGACGCCGATAATATTAAACATTTACCAAATTACAAAAAGTACTCGTAATTCTTCTGCAACGTACAATACTTTATTAACTTAACTGACCCTCTCTTTTTTTTTCAAAATTAAAAGGCAATATATACGATGCATACAGCTGTTGCCATTCCATAATCACAAATAAAATAAGCTTACATTCGACCATCCTGACTTTTCAATTGTCCTCAATTGAACCAAATATTGACATACATTACAACAATAGTAAAACATAAAAAAAAATTAATCTCTCAATCTTATATAAGATCCCTTATTTCACTTGAGTCGTTGTTGGGTTTTAGGTTCGTCTTCAGAACTTACGCTAGAGTTATCATAGTCATTCCAGCTTTTCCAAGCTTTTAATTGATTAACATGAGCTGTAGTGGCATAAAGATGGCCATTTTTATCCTCTAATTGTGTTATTCTATATGTATCACTAGAAAGTATTTCTGTGACAACCATAAGTCCTCGATAACGTGGTTGCGTTTTTGTTGATTCACTGGTCCCCTTAGGATTTCTCCTTACCACTACGATTTCTCCTTTATCAAATGATAATGTATGAGACTTCTTTTTATCATAATTTACTTTCATTTTTCTTGTTCTTTTGCAATTTTTTCCTTTGCTTCGAGTTGTAATTCTTCTGGATCATTCCAAACTTCACAATGTTCATCAGCCAATAACCTCAAAATTCCATCTTTAAATCTTGGTACATATCCATGAAGAATAACAAAAGGTGTTTTCCCAAGAGTTTTATTCACAGTGTTGTTGAAGTTTCTTTCTACTACTTTAATTTTTCTGTCCCAATCCTTTTTATTAGTATTTTCAATTGACGTCAACATGGTGGATAATATTGTTCTATGAACTCTCTCGACCATTCTATTTGCTTGTGCGTGGGATGTAGAGTTCAATGTGTGCAAAATTCCATTCTCATCGCAGAACCTTTGAAAATTATGTGAAGTGAAATAGGAGATTCGATCTGATATTATACGACTCTGTATTCCGAAATCTTCAATACAATTTGTTACTGATTTAAGAACAGTCTTAGATGATGTGTCTCTCACAGGATAGAGTCGTAGAAATCTGTCATGTTATCGATAATAACAAGTAGTTCTTTGCTTCTATTAGAACTTGTACAAACGGTCCTTGGTGATCAAGATGTACAGTAGCAAATGGTCTCCGTTCTGATGGAATAGGATGAAGAAAGCCTTGCTTCTTTCCTCTTGGATCTTTATTGACCAGAGATTCGAAACACATTGATATGTGGCAACAAACGTATTTCTTCATAGATGGAAAACAATACAGTTCCTTGATTTTTGACACTATCTTGTCTACGGGAAAATGACTCATAAGATCATAAAATTTTACAACAATGCTTTTTTCTCATACTTTTATACTTTTTGGTATGACAAATAAAAGTCTCTTTTTCACACCTTCATTAATGACACCGAAATAATCTGGTTTTATTTAAAGCATAATTTTGGACTTTTTTCTTTTTCTTTTGTTCTGTTTTCAATATCTTTTTTTAGAATTAGCAATAGCTCTTTCAAAGGGTCATCTGCATGCTGCATCATGAGAACGTGGTGTTCAATACTTAAAGTGAGACAGACCTCTAATTTATTTTAGATCAAATAATCTAGTGTATCTGAAGAATTCAAAACTGGAGCTCTACTGACTGCATCAATATGAGACATTTTAACGCCGGGCCTATGGTGGATTTCAAAATTAAATTCTTGAATGAGGAAACTCCTGGGAACAATTTGAGGGTTACTTGTTTTCTTAGCATTCATATAAACTAAAGCTTGGCAGTCGGTCACTACTGTGAAACTGATACCCAGCAAAAATTGTCTAAGTCGTTCCAGTATCCACACAATTGCTACTAATTCCAACTTACTCGAGTGATATTTAGTTTCCGTTTCTGTAGTCTTTTTACTTACACGGTAAACTAAAGGCAATTTATAATCGTTTCCTAGTTGAAGCAACATTCCATCTATACCGTACCCACATGCATCGGTATGTACTTCAGTTTTCGATTCAGGATTGTAGAGAGCCAAAATCGGTTGGTTCGTTAGCTCAGTTATTAGAGTTTCGAATGACTCTTCTTGAACGTTTTCCCATTTAAAAATTTCATTCTTTTTTGTTAGTTGAGTCAAGTGTTTTGCTTTAATGGCATAATTTGGAATAAATCTTCTAAAGAAGCTTGTCAAACCGAGGGATCTTCAAACGTCATGTTCATTTTTAGGCTGGGGAAACTTAGATATAGCTTCTAATTTTCTGTATCCTGGCTTGATCCCATATTTGTTAAGGATATATCCTAAATACTCTACTTCTTCTTTTCCAGCTTTACATTTGGGTAATTTCAGGGTTAAATTTGCGGAACGTAATCCTTCGAAAACTTCAATTAGTTTTTTGATCATTTCTTTCCACGTTTTGGCTGGAATATGTATATCATCCAAATAGCATAACACATCCTTGTTGCATAAAGTACCCGACGCGAGGTACATCAAACTTTGAAATTCTGCTGGAGCATTTGTCAAGCCGAAAATCATCCTCTCGAACTGTTCTGTTTCATCTGGTGTAATGAAAGCCGTTTTCAACTTTGCTTTATCGGTTAAGGGTATTTTTAGATATCCATGCACTAAGTCCAAGTTTGTAAAAAAACTGCACTCGTGTAATTGCTCCAATAGATCATCAATACCCGTAATCCTTCTGCAACGTACAATACTTTATTAACTTAACGGACCTTCTCTTTTTTTCAAAATTAAAAGATAATATATACGATGCATACAGCTGTTGCCATTCCCCAATCACAAATAAAATACACTTACACGTAGTACGTGGTGAATCCTGCATAAAGCCATACGTAACTACAGTTCTTTGCCGCCATTCTTTGATATTTCATAATAATGAATTTCATAATAATTTCATAGGAATGACCATTCCTTGTACAAAATGAAAATGTTCTTTCCAGGACAATAATTGATTGAAAATCCTTCATTGGAATGTTGGTGGCATTTTATTTACTTTATAAGCATTTGTAAACATTGGTTTAGCAGTATAAGTATTCATTTAATGCCACAATTCCGATTTTTTTTAGTTGTACCCCTCTTCCCTGGTTATGATTAAAAATCTGTTGTACACTCATGACAACATAACTAACTGGTTTACTATGACCTAATTTTTTATTGTCATTTTGGTAATAATTTCGAACTCCTTGAAAATCCCTTCGCGTATACCACAGTTTGGAAACCACAGAAAAAATGTTTAAAGTTCTAGTGGTCGGATTCTCGTTGAGAAATTTTGTGCCATTTATTAAACGAATTTCAAATGAAAAAGGACTGCTTATAGACTAAATAGTTATGGCGTTGATGTGTATTTATGTAGAGATATCACGTTCCAATAGCTTGAGTCCAGTAGGTGACACAAACTTGACCTGATGATGATTCAATATACAGTGTTTTCAGTTTGCAATAAATCACATATTGACTCTAAAATAATAAACTAAATGTTTTTAATTTTGGATTGATTAATATTTTCATGGTACATACCTTGACGCTAGATGTATCTAAAAGAATAACTTCGAGACAACTATTTGGAATACTGTATACATTTGTTCTGCCCTTTATATTCGCGCTGGGTTTGGTTGAGACAAACGTTACCATATCACTGGCAATATTGATAATATAGCTCGTAATACTCAGTAATATAGGTTTAATTAAACTCCCCATACGTAAAATCATAACTTGCACAACATAATAAAGTGTTCGGATTACTTTTCTTTTGCATAAGTACGTAACAACTACTGCCATTGTCATAAAAATAAAAGCGAAAAATGGGACTCGAGGTACTCTTGCGGTAGTTCGCTGGCTTCCGGTGCTAAGAGTTTTCGGATCGAAAACCCAATCCAGGTCCCAATCCAGGATCGAACACGTGCCATTGAATACCTCCGTGTCAACCTCCTGCCAGATATGGGCACTTTAAATCCCCGCTATGAGGTCTGGGTGGGTGAGAGATGGTACGATCCCCTTAGATGTCCCCCTGAGGGTGTTCAGTGATAATTGAGGTGGCACCTGGCTTATTCGGACTCCGCCCCTGTGTTGCCATTATAAAACCCGAGCCGCTTCTGATAGCCTATATGGACCTGGTTTGGGATATATTTTAGCCACGGAGATTAGAAAAATTAACAACAACAAAAGCGAAAAGTTAAAAACAACTCTTTATTAACAACATGAAAATTACACAGCCTATATACATTTTATAATATAAACTGAAAAAAACAACTTACTAAATGATAGATGCATTTATTCAAATGCTTCCGAGGTATATTAGTAATTATTAGACATAAAAAAACACAAACACATAACAGTGATATATGAATAACATTTTCGCATCTTTCATACCTTAATTTTAATTTTTTAATAATGTAAACTGTAAATTTTAATCATCATTGAACATAATTACACTGATATACAACATTAGCTATCACCTTAAAGAGATATAATTTATTAGCGCACTGTAGGAATTCAACATTACACCCATCTGAATGACGTGATCGGGGTAAGTAATTTATTTCTTCTTCTAAAAACTGAAACTTTTCTTCCTCAAACTTTTTGTTCCTGTTAAAATAATCCATTGTGTTGTAGGTATTTTTTTAGGTCACTGAGCCCTTCTTTAACCAAGATTCAAATGGAGTAGCAATTTTGAGAAATGCATTTGCAGCTAAAGAGGGATGTAGATATAAATCTTAACTGACCAAACATTTGCTCATACGGTTTAGCCTTAAGGAACAACATGCATTCGATGAGTATGATGAGTATTGACGAGATTGAAAGCAGATGACGGCACTCTTGGGGTTGTTGACATATGAAGAAATCCTCAAATGTTAAGAATGAATTTCGTTAATAATTTCATTAAACTGTTTTATGTTTAAAACTGTTTTTTGATATCAATTTAAAAAGTCCTGTAAATTTCTTGTCTGGATCTCTATTTACCTGAATGATGAGTAACATCTGTTTGGAACCAGGTCTGTTACCTAGATATTTCATTTATCTACTTGTGTACGCTTAAAAAATAACACTTTTGTTTGGCCCTTTTCTGAATTTCTCACAATATATAAATTAACGAAACTTCCGTAACACGGATGGATTTTAAGGTTCAACATTTTGCTCTATATGGGTAGTGGTTTTACAACCTATTCCTGTAATACGCAAAACAATTGAGCATATCTATCATAGATAAAATAAATGTGTTATCTATAATCATTTCCATTTTATTACTAAATTATTGTGACATATATACGATTGGTGAATAATAATATTTATTATGGTATTAATTACTTTATCTTTCTCTGTTTACTTGTGAAAAATATTTTATCTGTTTCAGCTGTTAAATGTCAGTAATTCTTTCTTGCAAATGTTTGTGATATGGAATTAAAATTTTAGAACAAAATTATTTATCCCTTTATTTAGGGAATTCGGTATTCAATTCTACCACTGGGTATACCACTGGTATCGAAGATAGAATGACTTTTCAATACTGTAACACATCAAGGTACATAACAGAAGCTTACTTCAGAATCTTTCAATGAATGAAGAAAAGTTTGATTGGTCTTAAGCGATTGGATTCGGTATGTCGATTTCAACCTTGGAAAATGGGGTTAAAATGGTTTTTTCTAATCTTTGGCAAAATCATTAGTCAGTACATCACCAGTATGCATTGTTATTAGATTTACTTGCATAATAAAAATGTCTGAAGCCTCGTTGAGGTTTTAAACGATTATTTATTTCCTAAAAGTGTATTTTTACCAATTAAGTATATCAGATAAGGAAATGTTTTCTATTGTATTATTTGAATAAGATGGTTAAATATGGGTATGAAATGGTTCTGACCATGGTCAAAACAGCGGTCAGATGCGCACAAAGCAGATAAAGTAATTATCACACAAAATAATCAGTGTTTGTAAATCTTTTAATGCTTTCATGCTGTCTTTCCAAAACGTGTAAAATTTACGTGGCGACAGTACTCTGTTGAATATTCATGAAATACAGAGACTCAGAACTCCCCAAAAGAGGGAAGGGTAATAAATTAGGACACATGTTAAATATTTTGCATATCTGTATAGTAAATTACGTCTGCAACCCCTGGACAAATTTTGTATGTTGAATATTCTTGAGATCCAGAGACTGAGAACTCAACAACAATGATAGAAAGTAATAAATAGTTAGGACAAATGTTCAATATTTTGCATTTCCAATTCATAAATTATGCCTGCGACGGATATTTGGATAACTGATATTTGGGCCGATTTTGGATGTTAAATTTTCGTGAGATGCGCAGATTGACAACACACCAAAAGAGAGAAGCGAAAACTAGTTAGGACAAATGTTGAATATTTTTACATTTATAATTTATTAAATTCTGTCTGAGACGGATATTTAGGGCGAGTAATAACTTTTAGATTACACTGAAAGTAACATTTTTCATCCCATGTTCTAAAAAGGAATGTACCATATCGTTATCAAGTACGCAATATAGTGGTGATCATTTTTCATTATATTCAAGAAAGATATTTATAAATGAACTGCCATTCCCTTTCTCAAATTGTAATGAATCTTTAATAATTCCTAGACCATTAAATAGCAAGATCGAAACGCATGACTCTGATCCTAATCACTTTTATCAACTGAGTAACGACAGCCATTTAGCTCTCTGGAAAATGTATAAAAAATCAAATTATTGGATTTATAAAACAACCTGAGGGATAAAATGTCAAACAGCTGTGATCTCTGTAATTGCAGATGCGAAATGGAGTCAAAGTAAGAAGAAAAGCTCTAAAACCGGGGTACAAGTGAAGTTACGATTTTTTTAAACAAATTTGCTTTAAAATCTATTTAAATGTGTAAAAAATATTTGTTCTACAAATTTTCAAAATTTGAGAAATATGTATATCTACGAAAACAATCTCTCGATAGGACAGGAAGAAAGTTACTGAAAGCAAGAGACCTCATCACCGGGGTAGTTCTGATAGCATACTAATCTCATGATTCGGAGACGCGATTCCATGACTTGTCTTGGGCCGTCTGATTTTGCAAATGAATTTAAGTATTTTCGGTAGTTGAATAAATTTGATTTTAAACTTCAATACATTTACTTCCATATAGAAAAATCGAACGGTAAAGTTTCGAAATTTTGTTTTGTGTAAATTTTAATAAATTCGAATCTTGCAAGAAAATATACAACAGAATTTCTTATAAGTTAAATTATTCTAAAACATTTCTCAAAACTATACATACTTCATTAAACTTTTTCCTAAATGAAACATTACCAAACAGTTCTTTAAAATAGAACCTTTAGTTTACCTGCCAGTGACATTTAATGCATAAATTTAATAAACAAATAAAGTATATTAAATTACTGACTCTTAAATGAATAAAACAGTTACAAACACAAATGTTAAATGCTTTCACACAATGAATTAAATGATGAATTTATAATTACAATTATACTGTGTTATCACATATCACATCTTGAAAATCCTAGAAAAATAACCAATGCCATTTCGAGGCCGGGGAAGGCCCATGATACATTGAATTATCATTACAACTATTTCAGGAAAAACTATTGCAACTCTTTCAGTTAACATAAAAAGCATCCTTAAAAATATGTTCCTGCTAGGCTTATAGACATCAGCAGGACTTTGAAGTGAAACAGCTGCCTCCATGGCATCAAAAACTAATTTAACATCTTGAGATCGATGCAAAAATATTTTTAAATATATTTCTTTGGCTTTCTGTATGTATTTTGGTCCATATACAGTTTTAATATCTTCTTTCACCTGAGCCAAAGATTCCTCCAAGACATTCTGAACGTACTTTTCTGAGCACATTGGTGTTCTGAAATATTTATAAAATAAATATTATAAAAATATAACAGTAGTGATGATAATAATATTTTAATGAAAGATAAATTCTAAATCTACATAATAAATAAATAAATATATATATATATATATATATATATATATATACACACAATCTACCAATAAGTATTTGGGCACCCATGAAAATGACGATATCTGCAGTCCTGTATACGTCACGCCCTCCGCCGTTAAATATCATGTAGGAAACATAATTAGTCGCATGAAAGATGGCGAAAAGTGCAGAGATATCTGATTTCGAGAAAGGTGTAATCGTCAGGTATCACAGAAATGGCCGATCCTTAAGGGATATATCTATCGAGCTGAATAACCCAAAATCGAGAGTGACTCATGTGATTCGGAAGTGGAAGGTGAGTGGCGATTGTCGAAATGTGCAGACCCGCGAAACTGGGAGACGACGGGTGTCATCCACAGAAATTCGGAAGAACCGCACCCAACCGATGGCCCACCTACTCCAGGAGATTCAACAGGCATCGGAGTGTGTTGTTTCGATGAATACCATCCGGAAGAAAGCACATCTGCTTGCTTTTCATGGCCGTACTGCCGCCCATAAGCCTTTCATCACCAACAAGTCCAACAGCGCTGCTCGGTAAATGTGGTGAAAAGCACGTCGAAAATGGACCGTAGATCAGTGGATATGGGTTCCCTGGTCCGACGAATCAAATTGCACCCTCTACCATTCGGATGGCGGGGTCTGGGTTATGCGTCTGCCTGGAGAATGCTTCCTGCAGCAGGCATTGTGCCCACAGTAAAGTTCGGAGGAGGTGGAATTATGGTCTAGGGGTGTTTCTCCTGGTATGGACTGGTACCCTTGGTCCCAATTAATGGTAAGTTCAACGGCGACGCCTACTGCACTATTTTGGATGACAATGTGCTTCCTGCGTTGTGACAGTTTTAAGGTTTGGACCCATGTTACTTCCAGGACGACAACGCCATCTGTCATGTTGTGAGGACCACCAGAGATTGGTATGGTGACAATGGGGTTAGTGGAATGGACTGGCCTGCCCAGAGCCCAGATCTGTACCCTATTATTGCAGTCACTTAAATACACCCATGTTTCAACGGGAGTTACGCCAATTGCTATTTTTCAGCAGCTAGGTGTTTTTCATATAATTTTCTACAATTTGTTCTTCTTTCATCAATATGCTTTGGTAAGAGCAGATGAACTTTAAGTTTAAAAATGTTTTTCTACTTCAAATCTTTATGAATGATTTTACTTACAGTGCCATAAGACATGGATCTTTGAGTCGGCGTATTTTCTTTTAGATTCAGAGACTTCACTTTCTTGATATTTACTTACGTACGACAGTTTTGGGATTAGGTTTCACGGTCATGTTTTCATTTTTACTTTCAGTTAGACTTTTTTCCGTTCAAATTCAATATATTATAAATATCTTTTTTGTAAATACTATATCCGCGATTTTTACACCGCTTTATCACTTGTTGATGCGAATATTTCTTCTCGGAGAGAGCAGTTACGTAACCTTCGAGCCATCTATCAATTTAAGGAGCCATTTTAAAAATAAATCTTTTTACATTCCAATCAAAACAAAATAGTAGCAGACGATTATTCTGAAGTTGCCAAAATTTTATCTCGAAATGCAAGAGTCAAGAAAACAAATTACAAAATTTTTTCCATAAAGTGCGAACGACCTTCTGTATTATTGAAAGTAGACAAACGGGAAGAGATTGTTGATACATGTGTAATGTGTCTCAGGGGGTTATGATTTATTGGAATAGATTTTGAGAGGTAATTGGACTCCACTGATACTCAGAAAGCTGATCTAGAGCATATTACTAAGTAATGTTATAAGGAACAAATATTTATTTTGGCTCAAATTTATTCTATATTTGAAATACGAGTAGAAGGGGAAATCTCTTGAATATTCAGTTAAAATTTTGCGAAGAAATTGGGTAGAAATAAAACGCAATTGTTATATCGACTTTGCCGATTGCGAGAAATTTCTAATTTCTTTACGCACCACATTAAAACCCAGTGTTATATCCAGGAAACCTTTGTAACTGAACAAATTATATCACGTCAATTTATCCTTCTGGAAATATTCCCTAAACAGATACGCAAGTCCCGTTGTCTAATTATATGGCCCACCGCATTCTATTATTATTGAAACTGCAAATCAATTTGAAATGTGTAAATGAGCATGGATACAGAAAATGTATATGGTCAGGTATGCGTTACATTAAAAAAAATTATCATCTTATCTCTTGACGATAGAAATTCGTTTCTTTTAAAGTCATGGATTCGAAATAAATTTTGGTAAAGAAGTATCAGGTTTAAGAAAGAACTTACTTAAAAAATTCTGGTTCTATAGATATTGCTCGCATGCCAAATTCCCTCATTTCTTGTCTTAAAACCTCTGTAAAAGCTACGGCAGCTGCTTTGCTCGTTGTGTAGGGACCAAGGTAAGGACTACGAACTCGTCCTGAAATATTATGAAAAGAACAAAACTGGAACTGCACTTAGATATATAAAAAACACATCAATACACTGATTTTAATTCATGCTTACAAAATATGTAAAATAAATATTGAAGCAACTGTTTAACCACAAAACACGTTATTGTAAAACGCTTTTTTGTCCTAGAAAATGAACCAGGATTGTCTGACAACTTCGAAGAAAAATTCTATTGTCTCATTAGAAATATATTTTACAGTACACTTTTAATAGTTATCTAGACCCTCTCATATAACTTTCAGTACATCCCTAATGTCTGCAGTTCTGTCAGGTTGGTATCATTAACACACCTTAGGGCATCTTCCCTTGGCAACATTCTACGTACTCTCTTAGTAAGATTCATCTCACATCTGATTAAGTATGATGGCGTTTGATAGCAGTTGCCAGGTTGATTAGAGCCGTAACTTAATAGGAATGAGGGACCCCAATTCGAGGAAAACCATAGCGTCACACCCCAATGAAGTTTAAAAAAAGTATGAAACAGAAACCCTATCCAAAACGTCTTTAAAATATACCCGAGTCTAAATGCCATTTTTTTTAGACTTTCAAATTTCCGAAATTATTAGAGAAATTGTTCTTACGTAGATTTTCCTCGAAAATGTCACATGCCTCCAAATAATCTTCAGCGTTATTACAAATGTTTTTTATTTTGTTAAGTTGTGAGCGAAAAATATTATTATAAGTTTTATAGTTCATTGCCTTTGCTGACATTTTCTTACATTCTTACGAAACTAAATTTCTTAACTGAAGTAATGTTACCGGATTTAGATATATTGATGACCTGATAATTTTTAACTGTAATGATTTGGAATTTCTTAATCAAATCTACCCAAACGAACTAACTTTAAACAGGTCTAATGAAAATAATCATTTTTGCGACTTATCTGGATATAAAAATTAAAATTCAAAATATCGTATTAAAAATTGGGATATAAGATAAAAGATTAGATTTTAACTTTGAGGTTATCACGTTTACCAATTTCCATAGCATCCTGAACTATAAAATTTAATATAATATTTTTCACTCACAACTTAACAGAATAAAAAACATTTGCAATAACGGTGAAGATTTTTTTGGAGGCATGTGGCATTTTCGGAGAAAACCTACTTAAGAACAATTTCCCTAATAATTTCGGCAATTTAAAAGTTTTTATAAAATGGCATTTAGACTCGGGTATATTTTAAAGACGTTTAGGATAGGGTTTCTGTTTCATACTTTTTTAAAACTTCATTGGGGTGTGGCGGTATGGTTTTGCTACAGTGACGTATCTACTAGGGTAAAAATTGGCTGCTGTTTAATCACAACCGTCACTTACTGTTTTAGTGTACGTATGCATCTTTGCTTTGTCTTTGCATTGGGTTTGTATGTGTACTTGCATTTATGCTGCGTTGAGCCCTTAGTGCAAGTTGTCAGTGTCTTTAACAATCTTTTTCAATGGGGATCTCGGAGCCTTGGGATGTTTTTTTGTTATACCTGCATCCTATTCAGAAAGTTCCCCTTGAGGTAACTGATTTGGTTAGGCTCCCTGATGCAGAGACCAGTCGTTTACCCCAATTTCTGGTTTAGTTCCGACACTACTACAGAATCTTGCCTTTGGTGCGTGGAGCCCTAAGTGCTTGTTTTCTGTTTGTTTTTATCTACATTCTTCCCATAATTATATTGCTCTGTTGGATTATTTATTTTTAGTTATATTTGCTCTTTTTCAATATATGGATTTGCTGCAACTGCGCAATTTTTATTGAAAAGTTATAAGTTTTCAACGCTAGCGTAGGTTTTAAGTTAATTTGTTTCTCAGTCTATGCCCGCTTTTTAATTTTTATGCTTATGTTGAATTGTTTATATTTTTATAATATATATATATATAATTATATATATATATAATATATATATATATATATATATATACAATTATATATTATATATTATATATATATATATAATATATATATATATATATATATACAATTCCCGTATATTATATCCTCATTTTATAGTTGAAAATTTCATTATACGCGTACATTATAGGAAAATTCTTAGTCAGATATTATTAATCATACTGTCTCTGCATTATTTAGAAATGCAAAATTTACTCTTCCTAAAGGAAATATATGTATCAATAGAAATGAATTTTATGACCTCCCGTGGCTAATGAAATTCCGATAGTTCCGTTGTTCAATAAATACTACAAAGAGTGTAGGAAGATAGATTAAACTTACCAGCCAAACTGCATACATTAACTACACGCCCCTTAGATAGTCTCAGAAGTGGTAGGAAAGCTTTAGTAACTCTAATCATTCCTAGAAGATTTACTTGAATGCAGTCTTCATAGTCCTTCATTGAACAAAGTTCTGTCTGGAAACCTTTCAGGACGCCAGCATTGTTAACTACTGCCCACAGTTCTGCGAATGAACATTATTGAACAGATTAATAATAGGGGAGTTAGATCGTTATAAATATATGAAATTAGCGAAAAGCTTCTTAATTTTTAAAAATAATGACAATCCAAAATATAGGATAGTAGAAATGCGTGCTTTTATTAGTTCGGATGTTGAGAAATTATTATATTGCGTAATTATTTAATGAAAAATTTTAAAAGTTATTTTCATGAGCAGTCTTGTAGATCTAAAACTGCTTCTACCGAAAGTTTAAATGATCGCATTTTTTTATATAACAGGATCAGTGAAATACATGTGAAGCATTCGATAAATCTTACATCTGTCAGCCGAGAATAAAATGTGGTTTCGTTATTTAATGGCAGAGTTATGATAGGAAAATTTATTAAAAATTTTAATATGTTTTGTATTATTCATTCAGTTTTAAAATCCTTTTTGAACATTTCACCGTTACCAATTTTATCGATATCCTACCAATAACGTTATATTGGCTGACAATTTTATGTTGAATGTTGGATATACACTGCTGGCCACTGTAAATGCAACACCATGAAGGAAACATGCAAATAACATGAAATTTACAACATGCATTAGCGGAAATGAGATATGCAAATGATTAGAATTTCAGCGCAGAAGCACATCACGCGCGCCTGTGGCGCCACTTCAAAGCGCTATTTAAGGCTTGGAGATTTCGACGATTTCAAGTTCAACAATTGTGTTTTTCTTGTGGTTATTTCAAAAAAACGATCAATTATGCCTCGTCGAAAACAGCTATCATCTTTTGATCAAGTATCCGAGTTTGACAGAGGAAGGATAGTGGCCTACCGAGATTGTGGATTTTCTTTCAGGGAAATCGGTAGTCGTGTTGGACGAAACCAAACAACTGTAATGCGGATATGTGATCGTTGGATGCAGGAGGGTACGACGGACCGTCGTGTTCGATCGCATCCACCTCAACGCACCACTTCACGTGATGACAGGACATTGTGCGCAGAGATGGATCTCTCAGTCACATCACGAACCATAGCACAGCACATGCAATCTGTAACGCAGCATGCAGTGTCTACGCGTACCATTCGACGCCGTTTACAGCAGAGTGGTCTGTCCGCAAGACGTCCATTACTTTGTCTACCCTTGACGCAGAACCACAGACGTCTCCGCCGCCAATGGTGCGATGACAGAAGGATGTAGACGGCAGAATGGAATGAAATTGACTTTACTGACGAGTCACGCTTCTGTCTGCAACACCACGATGGTCGCATTCGAGTCTGGAGACACCGTGAAGAGAGGATACTGAACAGCTACGTTATGCACCGCCACACTGGTCCTGCACGAGGTATTATGTTATGGGGCAGTATTGGATATCACTCTCGCACACCTCTAGTACGCATTGCCGGTACTTTAAACAGCCAGCGCTACATCTCCGAGGTGTTGGAGCCAGTTGTCCTTCCTTACCTTCAGGGCTTGCCCATAGCCATATTTCAACAGGATAATGCCGACCACACGTGGCACGCATTGTCCAACGGTTCTTCGTCAATCGCCAGATTGAATTGCTTCCCTGGCCGCCACGCTCTCCGGATCTTTCGCCGATAGAAAACATGTGGTCCATGGTTGCTCTACGATTGACCCAGATTCCATCCCCAGCTGCCACAGCAGATCAACTTTGGCAACGTGTGGAAGCTGCTTGGTCTGCTGTACTCCAAGAACTCATCCAAAGTCTCTTTGAATCAATGCCGAGGCGTGTGGCAGCGGTGATCTCCAACAATGGTGGCTACTCTGGCTACTGATTTTGGCAGGAACCACACTTCACAGAAGTCTATAAATTTAATCATTTGATACTTGGTTAACATGTTATCTACAAAATAAATTTTTTTGTGATATCTCTTGTCTTTCTTGGTGTTGCAATTTGGGTGGCCAGCAGTGTATATATATATATGACATTGTATTAAAATCGTGAGAGCTTAGCCCATCTGTATAACTTTACACATTTTTTGTATTTTTTAAGTTAGGATTAATTTACCTTATTTTCATTTAAAAGAAATTAAATTGCAAGAATTAATTTTCGTCCAAAATTTTACTCTTCAGTTCGGATATTGATACTACTTTAATTTTTTCGTATACACAAACGATAAATATTTTTATTTATAAACATATTTTTTAAGTATATGATAGTAGAAATTGTCTTTTTTAAACAAAAATGTGCATTAAATACTATAAATTATAAATACATCGTATATCGATTTGTACAAATATATTTTTCTATTTTTAATCATATACAGCCCATTTTATAAGGGATTCTCTGATTTTATAAATTTATAACCGAGTGTTACGACATTTATGTTAAAAACCTCCTTTTAACCGATTAGTGCCTAGCGTCCTTTTAAAAGGACGCTTACATAATAAGCTCTAAATCACTGATTTTTTTTTTCGATCCAAATAGCAGAATATCATGATAAAGTGTTGTATTTGTTATTATTCAACAGTTGGTAGCACTACATTAATGTTCTATTTATGCTTTGAAGGTCAAAAGTCAGAATTAGTCGTTTTTTAGCTTTTCAAAAAGGCGTCACGCAAAAAGTAAGTTTATTTTATTGCTTTTCAATTTTACGAAAATATTTTATGCTGTTATCACAGTCAATACTCTTTTCTTAAATACGTATCTTTCAAAATTGTTAAAATTATTTTTAACACTGTTATATTTTCTTTTGCGTAGCGTTTTATATATAGGACGCTAGCCACGGATGGGTACATGTTTTTCTGACCTGTTCCGCTATACGAATGCGTCTTTTTTTCTCAATTTATGATGTTTTATTACCATAGAGAAAAGGAAATGCTATTTATTTTCAGAAAAATGATGTTATAAATTATTTTTATAAATAAAGATTTTTGAGTATTCCTTATTTATGAAAATAATTTAAAAATAAATGTTCTGTTGATTAAGGAATGATTATAAAAATTTCTTATTTAAGAGAAATATTAGCCTCTTGATAATGTAATGAACGTATTAACAAATTAGCCTCTTAAATACAAAAATTTTAATCAAAGGATGTGTTCTGTATTTAGTGATTTTAAAAAATAAAGAAAATTTCGAAGTACATAAGTAAATTGTCTGGATTTTTTAAAAATATGTGTATTTTAAATGTCTATAATTTAATAAATTTTAAGAATTTTGTCTTTTAATCCAAATTATATTTGATCTAAATATACTGAAATGAGCAATCGATAAGTTTTAAATCTCTTATTTATATTTTTGTTTTTATTTTAAGTTGCAGACTGTGCAGAGGCATTACCTTTAATGGCAGAGTTATCTGATAATGATACATTCCATGAAGCGGATATTTATTTGGACCCACCATCTAATGAAGTTACCGATGACTGGCACTATACGGGTTAATAGAACTAAAAAATGTCCACTTGGCAATGTTAAATCTGTTAAAAAGAAGAGTAGGGGAAGTTTTGATTTTCAGAACAGCAAATATTTTAAAATGGTTCGGTAGAATGACAATAGTGTCGTTACTTTGGCGTCTAACCATTATGGTATTGAACCTGCAGCTCAGGCCAAATGCTGGTCGAATATTGATAAAAGTCTTGTAGAGATTGACCAACCGTATATTGTGCCTCAATATAATTAATTTATGGGAGGCACCGATCAAATGGATCAAAATCTGGCACAATACCGGTGTTCCATACGGTCTAAAATATGGTGGTGGCCACTGTTTTTGTTTAGCTTAGAAGCATCAATCCAAATTGCGTGGCTACTGTACAGATTATGCCCTTCTAAGGACAGTAACAGAATGGATCTCCTCCACTTTAGAAGAGAAATCTGTCAGACATATTTTTCTAAGTACAGTAAGAGACCAAATAACAGTCTGGCTGCAGGGAAACCAAAAAAACTTTCAAAAAGAGTGTCTGGTGATGTCCGGTATGGCGGAAAAGATCATTTAATCGTTGTGAATTCAAAACAGATAAGATGAGCCTACTTTGGCAAAACATCCACAAGAAAATGCAATAAATGTTTAGTTGGGTTGCATGATAAATGTTTTGAAATCTTTCGCACAAAATAGCTTGTATATAAATTGTGTAAAAAAAAAATACGAATAGCTTTTTTCATTATTTTGTATTTTAATAACCCCTTTTTATATGTAAATTTAAATATAAAAGTGCATAAAATTTATCATAAGACATAATTTATTAAATTCGGGCCTTTGAAGCTATTATTTTTGACATTTTCAGCTTTTTAAATTGTTTTGATTTCTTTTAAATGATTAAAATACAATTTAAATTTCTTCTGTTTATTTTATTATGAATTTTTTCGCAGAGTTCCATTGGTTTCATGCGTTTATTTATCTAAAAACGACATTAAAAAGAATAGTTTTAGAAAATCTAAGGGTTGAAGTGTTTGTGCAAAACCTGTACCCTCCCGTGCCTAGCGTCCTTTTTATAGGACGGTAACATTATTTTGAATAAAAATTAAAATTTTAATGCAGGATTTTTTTAATTACTTTTTCAGTTCATTTTGCACCTGTACGAACATAATTAGGTAAATAAAATTAAAGAATTCGATGTTGGTCATTAATGGGTTAATACGCTTTTGAAAGACTTCGTACTGGCGTCAAATGCATAAGGTTCTTCCTAGCTCTTTCTTCCTTAAAAGCTTAAAAAATGCCTATCTGAAAGCAATAAACGATTTTGAACCAACATTTGTATACAACTTACCTATTCTATATTAACTCAAACAAAATTGTGTAGTCAGTTTGCTTAGGGAAAGATAAGAAAATCGAAAAATAAATGGAGCCCCTTCGATCTTAAAAAACCAGTTTCCCAACGTTTTTGACTCAAGGTCAACTCCACTAATCGAGAGATCAAACTGGCACACTTCATCCAATCAAATAAATATTCGGTGAAATAAAAGAAAATAGAAAATTCATTTAGATTCGTGATGGACGAGGGTGGATTCGAGTGGACAAGGAACCTTCAACCTCGTTTTTTTAAATTTTCAATATTTTACTCAATATACCACATGAGTAAAATTGATATTCTCATTTACTGAATTGATTTCACGTAGAATTCACAAATAAGTATTTTGTGGGAAAATAAGACTTGTTTTTCAAAAAATTCTTCAAAAATGCCAGGATTTTTAAAAAATTTCCATGCGCATTAATTTTTTTCTGACTTCTTCCAAACTTTTTAATGGAAGTCTTTATCATAAAACTGTGCATATTTTTTTGAAATCTCAGAGATTTTTCATATTTATAGACCATGAAATAAAGCAAAAACATAAAAAATTGTAGACAGAATAAAGGAATAGTTATTTAAGAATTTAGATTGATACAAGAAAACTATCAAGTCGCAATTATGTTTATAAACATATGGTAAACTTATATATAGAAAAATTAAGGTTTGTAAATAATATACAATGCGCATGTAGCTTTTTGAATAATGTTAGCATTTTTTATTTATTTTCTTTGAAAAACAGTCATCATTCTGCCAAAAAATCTTTATTTCGAATTCTAAGGGTCTTCCATGCAGTAAAAAAAAGAATGTAAATTATTCCCATTTTGTACATACACTTGAAAATTGAGAATAAAAAAGTTTGAGGTTGATGTTCCCTTAAACCATTAAAATAGAAAAAAGGTGTCTCGTTGCTTTTTAGGTGAATTTATCAGACCATGCTAACATTCACATACGAGCACAAGGGTGTATTTGTTTATACTGCGCATAGTTAAAATTACACGTCTGCATAATAGCTTATACAGATTTTGAATTTAAATCTTCAGTTCTCCTCTACAAAAGGTGCATATGAAAGAAAACCCTATTCCCCATGTGTGTGTGTGTGCGTGTATGTTTATATCTTTTGTTCTAAGATAAGGCATATAAAATTAATTCAATATTTCGTACATATCATCCTTTTATAGATATCAGAAGTATAATACATGCGTCTTTGTACATATATGATAGAAAAATGGTTAGTGAATTATACCAATTGAGAAAATTTGAAGTAAAGGAATAGGTTTGTATTTTATTCCGAAGAAATACCTTTTTTATTGCGTTACTTACTTGTTTCGCCTAAATTCTTTTCTACAAACTTAACAGCCTCCTCGACACTCTCGTCCTTCGTTACGTCTAGCTGGATGATTTTTAATCGAGAGCTGCATGTGTCTTTAAGATAGTTTGCTCCATCACTCATTTTGTCGTAGCAACAAGCAAAAACGTGGTAACCTCTCTTGTGCAGTATTTTAGCTATTTCATTTCCAAAGCCGCTGTCACATCCTGAAATAATAATACAGTTTTAAAAAAATATTTAATGGAAAGTATATAGTATATTAGATAAAATACGGAAAATATCTTTTAAATGTAAATTTTTATGGTTATTTTCTCCTGAAATATGTGTACTGGTAAACGATTTAAATCTGGGGTTAGTTGAGAAACATGTTTAATGAATTTTAAATGTGTTGGTTTTAAACTTTATTATCTTAATGTGTCCATTATTTTGGATATCGAGCTTGACGAATTATCTTGTTGATAAAAAATAATATTGCCTTCAAAATGTGATCCAAGTGGTAATACATAAAGTCGTTTTAAATTGTGTTTTCCTTTAGTAAATTATTTCTTAGAAATAAATTTTAGTGGCAATACTGTGGGAATGCAAACAATATTTAGAGCCGAAAACTGTATTTCTAACAACATTTTAGCTTCACAGTTTATCCTTTTAAACTGCTGAAATCCAGTTAAAATATCGCCAGATAAGCAGGAATTATATCGTTTTTTTTTCCTCATATGTAAATACTGCGACAATGATCTTTTACAAGGTTGTTGCAGGAGTTTATAAGATAATAGGTGTATTAAATAATCTTTAAGGATCTTTAAAATCTGGTGAGGCATTTTTCGTAAGGGAAAATCGAAGTAACATCATGAAAAACAAAACTGACAGATGCAATAAACTCTCAATGAAATTGGTCCAAGACTTTACTACTCAGAGTTTTTTCTGATGTGAACCTCCTAAACAACAGTTATTTAACTACTTATATTAGTCTTAGACCGCTCCAAAAATACTCTTCAAATAATATACATTATAAACTGCTGTTTAGTTTGAGTTCGGTTTGTAAAACAACTCTTTCATGTTTACAGGATTTATCATATTTGACGCATATCTTCATCTTATGTCTAAGTCAACTAATTTATTGCTTCAAAGCATATTAGAAGCCTTTTTAAATGCATTTCAAAAATGATATCCCGATTTTTTTAGTATTAAATTTTTTAAACAATATGTATTTCCTATACTATAATTTACATAACTTATAAATTGTCATATGGTACATTAACGCGCCGAAATTTTTAACATATTTTATGCCTGAAGGGACTGGTATTCTGGCAGACAGCCATGAGGAGATATAGCTTTTGTGGGAACTCGTGCTCAGCAGACTCTTTCTCAAGACTTTTAAGTGATCAACTGAAGTGCCTTAAATTTGATCATGGCAATAAGATCTTCCCCATTTGTGGAAAATGTAACTTAAATCATTTCACCCCTGACCATCTCCTTTGTTGCGTGGGGCTTGAAAAGGAGGATTTGACGTAGAGTCCCCTCCTTGTCTTGGATTTTTTAAATGTTTTCAGTCTCATCTGGTCTAGCCTATCGGCTAGATCAGATAGGATTAGTAACAACACAGGTGAATTCAAATATGAATCAACAATTAGTTACATCTCGAATGTGACATTTTTGATGTTCTACTGTGTCACCATGCTTACTCCCTGGGTTTTAAAAGCCACCGCTGTTTTCGAATTTGTGGAAAATGTAACATCAATCATTCCAACCCTGACCATCTTCTTTCTTGCTTGGGGCTTAAAAAGGAGGATTTGACGCAGAGTCCCCTGCTTGTCTTGGATTTTTTAAATGTTTTAGCGACAATATGGTCTAGCCTATCGGCTAGATCACATAGGATTAATAATAATAACAACAACATGCCTAAAGGGAATGCTAAAGGTAAAGGTAACAGACAACGTGCAAAGGCATGTTCAAAGTAAACAAAACTGAACTAGAATGTTTATCATGAAAAATCTGTGTCAAAAACAAATACTTAAAATGCTTAGCGAAGTTCTTCCGTAAACTGTTTCACAAACAGTACTTTTTACACAGCTTTTAATAAAAGTGTAAAGTAATTTAAACTTCTAAGATAAATGCCCATCGCACGCAAATGAAAATAAAGTAGCTGACAATAAATATTTCTCGCTATTTGATGGCACAACTGTCAAATATCTTTGGCATTTCTAGAATTTGCTGAGTCTAGAATTCTCAAACACAGTAAATCAAGATTATTTATTGTTTCTACATTAGAGAATGATTCTTTAAATGTTAAAATAAAATTTATCGAAGTGTAAGATATTTTCCTTCATTTAAAAATATCCATAATGAATGTATTTAATGATTGAATATAAATAATCGGAAATCCTTTCTCCTGTTTTAATCTAAGAAAAACTTCTTCCGGAGGCGATATAACTGAACTTTTCTTCATGAATAGATGTGGCTCTTAAAATTACACCTTCAGTTCTTGAGAAATGCAGTATTTCTGAAATCATTTTTTTTACTTCTGATACTTCTAAATAGGAATTTATTGCTTAAGGTATCCGGCCTCGTTTGGAAGAAAAACGGATGAAAACATAGACCATAACTTTGTAAGAATTTCCAAAATTGGAGAAGTTTTTTCAAAATTTAGCAGATTTTAACATAAACAATTCTAGTTTTACAACAAAGAAAAATTGATGCACATAACATTAATTTCTTGTTATCATAAGTACATAAAGCATTCCTGGGTATAATGAATACAAAACTAATCGATATTTTAACACTTCAAAACATACAGATGTTTATATGAAATTCCATATAAATTTCAGTAATTACGCAATAGATTTTTTAAAATCATAGCTATAAATCAAAAAACAATATATTTAGAGTCGAACATGTAAATCAATTCGATTTAAATATTATGAAAAACATACCTGAAAAATTTCATGGAAATATCATTATTATATGTAGTAATATCACAGTAGACGTATAGCACTTTGATGAAAATTAAGTTTTTCAGAAAACACAATTAAAGTTTTCACATGAGTTGAAATTGAAAACTGATGCTTTTTTTCAAATCTCTATAATTTTATATGATCGCAGAGAATAAAATAAAAGTATATTTCTGTGGCATTATGACAGATGCTAATATGTAATTTTTTTCATGTTTTCGGCAAATTAAAAAAGTAACTTTTGCTGTGAAGTATAAAATCGCTCAATTAAGTTTTTCAATTCAAATATTCTTTAGTTAATACTCATTTTCAAACTCAAGCATATGGCTGATCTTCAATGAACATTTTCAATTAGGGACTAAAATATTCAATCAGGGACCAAGTATTACCTCTTTTATACATAACAGCATTAGCCAATACGAATAACTTAGTATTATTTCATAATTCCACTATCAGATTTTGCCACTTTAAAGAATCAATTTTTAGTGTGACAAATCCACTTAAAACATAAAATTGAATTTTGGGGACATATCAACATCTGCCATAACGTCGCAGATTTAGAAACAAGAATTCACATTCTTTAAGAAACAGAAATAAAGAGTTTTAATCAAAATCGGCATTTTAAACACTATCGGATACCTTTAAATATAGATTGTTTTCTCATAACATTTAATTTTACTTAATTTTCTTTACGGGGTGGGATAGCATGTATCCCAAGAATATGAGCCCAAAATGAATATATATATATATATATATATATATATATATATATATATATATATATATATATATATATATATATATATATATATATATATATATATATGTAGTGATTTCCGCTTATAAGTATCACGTTTCTTATTACTGTTTTTGATTCTTATAAACGGTTGATTCATATAGCCGAAATTTAGGTTTTTGGTCAGGCACACACACATCTATATATACATATATTAGATAATTTACCTTGAAATACGCTTTAATTTACATGAATTATCTTTTATTAAAATAATTTTTATAATTTTAAAAATACAACTTAATTTCTGGACCTATAAGTAGATACACATGATTACAGTAAGAGAAGAAAAAAATCCAATATTTGTTACAACATACCCGCTTGACAGTTTAATATTTCAACTACAGGAAGGGTGCAAGAAAAAGTTTTCTATGGTAGTTTGACGTAATGAAGTTTTCAGGAGGCAGTTTATACCTCTTTCAATACCAATAGTCTCAGACCAAGATTCACCATCTAGATTACGTTTCACGGTTTGATAACGTGCTGAATCTAATAATGTCATGTTTGCCTAAGTGATAGTAGACACTTCGCCGAAGATTTATGTGTTTCAGGGTCTAGGAAGCCGCAACCAGGATGTTTGAGGTGGGAAAAAAAGAGTCCCTGTGTTTGTTTGTCAGTGGAGAAAGTCAAATCGGACGTGGATGGGTAGAGATGCCCCTGGGTCAAGCTAATAGGACAGTGTTGTGCTAAAGCGTTTAAGGAGAATCTATTATGTTATGTCTAACAAAGAAAGGGATGCATTTTACCACTGTATTCCATCCCATGTTGTCACTCTTTCTTTAAAAAAAATAAAATAAGATCTTCATGCATTTTGAGTGTTTAAGTGGCTTATTTGGAAAAATGCAAGGAAAGCGAAGAGTGTAAGCTGATTATTAAAACTGGTGGATTGATTCTTTAAAGCGAAAATTTTAACATGAAAATAATACATTTGTTTTTGTTTTTGCGATATTGATTCTTATAAACGGTTGACTCTTATAACCACTGATCACTATAAGCGGTGGTTACTGTAAATATATACACACACACACACACACATATATATATATATATATATATATATATATATATATATATATATATATATATATATATATATATATATATATATATATATATAGATATATAGATATATCTATATATATATATATATAAATATATATACATATATATTTATAAATATATATATATATATATATATATATATATATATATATATATATATATATATATATATATATATATATAGAGAGAGAGAGAGAGAGAGAGAGAGAGAGAGAGAGAGTTTATAACTAATAATATTAATTCTAATTTACATCAATCCTTTTACCCATTAGAACTTTATTTTGCAGTCAAACGCGTCTTAATGGAAAGTTTTCATACTTAAATATTAGTAAGAAATTTAAATAATGAAAAATAATTACTGATTCGTATAATTTCACAGCTTTTATTACCTTTTAAGTCAGGTATAGCAAGGAAAAAGTATACAATAATTAGTTGTTCTAAAGAGGGAATCGGAAAAAATGGGCCCCGTAAGCTAAAGATTAAAAGAAAATAAATAAAACCTTTAAAAAATGAAATACAACGCTTATGAAAGTTATACTTACCAGTTATGAGGACAGCTTTATTTTTCTTATCGACTTGTGCCCAAAAGAAAGCATCTTGGGTCAGTTCTAGGATCCACAGAGCCAAAGAAAAACACAGAAGGATAACCGCCACCCATGTGAAAACTTTTACAAAGAACTGAGGTAAAATGGAACCTGCGGTACACAAACCGAAAATAATGAGCCCAAACTGCAAACAGTATCCGAGGAAACGCATTTTCGCCCTTTAATTTAATGCAAGTAGCTATCTAAGAGTCATAGCCAGTGGAAAGAAATGAAGTGTAGTATGTGCCGGGAAAGCAGTTGTAGATCGGGCAAGTCCTTCGAGCGTGTCTTTATTTCTCAAACACTTTCCTCTTGAATAGCGACCGATGAGGAAACGAGTGCATAAAAACATTTCGGTAATTTTTCGATTCCATCCCCCGATTATTCCCAGTTGGGAGTCGGTCGTTGAAATATTTTGCAACGATTCCTTTGTTCTGGTTTTTGAAAATAAATAAAACAATAAGATATTGGATGCAAAAATTTACATGGAAAAGACAATCAAGGTGAAACAATCTAGAGAAATACATTGTAATACATTGTCTTACTGATTTTGTAAACAGGAAAGATCATTCGAATATTTAAAAGTTTAGAGGTCGTTCCAAAAAGTTAAGGAATAGGGATAAACTTTATATATTTGAATTAGTATGTACTTCATTTAAATACGAAATAACTTTTTAAAAAGGTATACCTTGATTTCAGAAGATAAATCTAGGTGGTACTTTCCAAACACGTGCCGTAAATACATATTTTAGATTGTCTGTTCGTTGGCTAATTTCGGACACTCATAAAAACTTTTACTGGCATTATTGCACGGATTACCGAATGCAAAGCAATCGAAGTTAAAATACCTCTCCATGCCATTTTATTCGAATTTAAGATGTTACAATAAGTTTTATGTGCATTTATTTTTAAATATGCATACATTTGTAATTAATTTTGTATGAACCAACAACGGTTATCCAAAGAAACAAACAAAAACTTAGTATGCAATTTAATTAAAATAGAGCTTTATTTTTCTTTGTAAAACAGATATATATACACTCTTAGACAAAAAAACGACGCACGAAGAAAGAGTTATCCGAATGGGACAAAAATCGGTAGATCTGATGTACATGTACAGAAAAAAATTATTACAGTTTGAGAAAAACTGGAGGATTTATTGAAGAGAAAGAGCTTCACAAAGTGAAAAAGTCAATAACGAGTTGATACCCCTCTGGCCCTAATGCAAGCAGTTATTCGGCATCGCATTGATTGATAGAGGTGGTGGATGTCGTCTTGCGGCATATCGTGCCAAATTTTGTCTAATTAGATCATATAAATCCCGAGCTAGTTGGAGGGCCATGCCCATAATGCTCCAAACGCGCTTAATGTGGGAGAGACCCGGTGACCTTGCTGACCAAGGTAGCGTTGGGCAAGAACGAACACAGGCAGTAGAAACTCTCACCATGTGCGAGAGGGTATTATCTTGCTGAAATGTAAGCCCTCGATGGCTTAATATGAAGGGAAACACTACGGCACGTAGAATATCGTCGACGTACAGTGTGGCAGTGAGAATATTTAAATAACTAATTTGGGTATTATATAATAAATTATAATAATAATGATAATTATGATTTTGAATTCATTGATTAAGATTGTGGTTAGTACATTGCATTATTCGTTGTGATTATACAAATGATGGAAACAAATCTGGTTTACACTGACAAATTAATTTATTGAATATGTAGTCATTAGTTCGGTAACGAACAACTAACATCGACTGGCAGGTCCTTCCGAAGCTGGAACTTCTTTCTCCCATGGCATCATCATCCTTTCAGGGCGGAACTCATACGTAACTCTCCATCTACAATTATTCGAAGTGTTTTCTGAGTAATCGCTTCGACTATCAGCTCAACAACTTCTTGCTAAATCGCAGTCTCAAATCTCACTCTCTTTCAGTTATTTCATCACCATATCTTTTTCCTTCTAACTCTAGGGCCCTCGTACATTGCTTTCCGATTGGCTATATTGTCTCAACAATTTACCATCTGATTGGCCTGTGGTTTATCCTTAATATTTTATTCCATCCATTGGGCTTCGTGGGCGTATCTTCTTGGGATCCCTCTTTCGTTGTTCCCACGGATGGGTATCCTCTTCTTCTGAGGTCCACTTTTATGACCCTCAATAAATTCTGCCTTCCTGACTTGCAGCACTTTTATATATCTCCTTTTACTTTCTTACCTCTTTTGCGTTCTAAGCCCTTTTTCAGCGATTCGTTTATTACCTAAAATTGCTCTTCACTATTATATAACATCATATCTTCCAATTTCTAGTTCCGCGGACACAATGTCACTCTACGACATACAGCTGCTCTGTAAGGGTGCCGCGTATGACAACAAAAGGGGTCTTGCTACGAAATGAAATGACACCCCAGACCATCACTTCTAGTTGTCGGTCCGTATGACGGAAGACAGTCAGGTTGGTATCCCACCGCTGTCCATGGGGTCTTTATACAAGTATTCGCTGGTCATCGGGGCTAAATTCGAAGCGAGACTCCTCACTGAAGACAATTCTACTCCAGTCAGTGACATTCCAGGTCGAATTTGCCCGACACCAATGCAAACGGGCTTGTCGGTGTACAGAGGTCAATTGTAGTCGGTGCAAGGGGATCCGTGAGCTCAGCCTCCCTTCTCAGAGCCGCCTATGAATGGTTCTTGCGGTCACTGAATCACAAGTTGCACCTACGATCGATGATTATGGTGAATCTGGGGCAGTGAGTGCCTCTCTGACGATTGCTCGGTCCTGACTTTCTGTCGTTTCTCTAGGCCGACCACTTCCTTCTTCACGCTGTGTTCGGCCATGGTTCACACATTCCTGCCACCATCGTCTAATAGTAGCATCACTCCTATCCAAATGACGAGCGATTCACCGATTTTCGCCGATTAGACCAACCGGCTTCTTTGAGCCCAACTACACGTCCTTTCTCAAATGTTGACATCTGAGTATATTGTTCGCGCACCTGTATGCGAGGCAAATTTACTGTCTACTTGAGTACATGGAATGAAATTCGCAAAGAATTTATGACCTGGAATCGGAATTTCTCCTGTTTAATATCCTACCAATTGCGCAGTTAAGATGCGCTGCAGTGTCACATGCTCATTCATTGGCCGCCAAACTTTCAATTTTTTTCATTTTCCGTCAAAATCTGTAGGCATATCAACTTGTGTCAAATTTGCATTACCCCTTCTTGATGCGCCGTGTTATTTGTGTAAGTGTGTACGTGCGTATATATATATATATATATATGTGTGTGTGTGTGTGTGTGTGTGTGTGTGCGTGTGTGTGTGTGTGTGTGAATGTGCTAGTTAGATAGAAAAGATACAGATAATTAACTTTTAGCATTTTCTACTGCGGAACTCGTGTTATGAGCTATCCGATCTTTAAATAGATTCTCAAACCATTTGGTATACCTTGGAAACTAGAGGGTGATTTTGAAATAAGTTTATTATGTTTAAAATATCTAAGATTCCAAATAATGTTGTGTTTAGTTTCAAAATTCGTAGATTAACAAAATTAAACTGGTAGAACAAAAAGTGATACATTATTAAATACTGAGTTGTCACTAGGCTATTATCGGAAAAGCATACCTATATTATACATTTAACCTTCCTGGATTCTGTGTGGTACAGACATAGATTTTGGCACATATGATCATTTATTTATAATTTTAAAGAAGTGAACTTTGCCTTCACGAAAATAATGGAATTAGTAACTAAAAAACTCATAGAAATATTTTGCTTTTATATGGTAGTATTGACAGGGAAGTTCCAAAGCTACAGCACATTTTTTTTTTACTTTTTGTGGTACACGTCGAATTCCAGAATAAACTTTTCAAAGGATTCAATATAATTTATTAAGGCCTAGTTTGTCGTCGAAACCATCCGGCAACCCTTCCGTTTTAGTACGCGAAGCTAATCAATATCACCACATCGATCATGAATAAATTTGTATACTTGAACGACATATCGGTTCTTTTTATGCAATTATCTATTTTCTCTATATCTTGGAGTAGTTTTATGACCTCAGACTCCCTACTCGAAGAAAGCTGTGACGACTACCAAGAACATGTTTATTAAAGGCGACACATTGAATTTAGGGTTCACTTTGGTCTGCTTTTATTCCTCATAATCAATCAATAAATTATTTAAAAAATTTTCTGCCTTTGCCTAAACTGTGACCCAAGTATGAAACTCATTTATTGTCGTATGCTCCTATATACATATACGGGATATATATAATGATTTGAAAAGTAAAATCAAGCCTTTTTTCCACTTAAATTATACACTAAGTTTGTTTAGTTGCTTTGGATTTACGTTGCTGTTTCAAACAAAATTAATTTTAGAGGTTTAAAAATATTTGCTGCATAGAATAATTTACATAAACTCAAGGTTAAATCTACGGCCCCATGGGTATCAATGATACGTTTCGGGTAAATTTAACTGAAGCATAACTTAAACACAAATCCCGAACTAATAACGTGGACATTAAAAAAAAACTTCCTAATCTTCTGTAACTCCTCAACCATAAATAGTTAAACCACAGTTTTTCTTACTGAAAAACGCTCACCTTTCAACACTGGTTCTTTGTTGGTTTTTTTATAACCTAATCGCAGATTAAGTTTCTTACAGCCCAGTTGTTTTATCTTTATTTTCCTGACCTTTTCCTGATTCCGCGACTCTTTTTGTTGTTTCTCCGACTGTTATTTATGCTTTTTACCTGGTAAGTGTGGGTTTTTTTTAAACTTTTTTCTTTAGAGATCTATTACTATGCAAACCGGAAGTTGCGATCTTTCCAGTTCAGAAACATTACGTTTCCTGAATGGTGTGTACAGTACTGTAGAGAATAAATATGACGATATCCTGATATTATTCGAAAAAATTGTATTAAGTACTTAAAATTCATGAAAATGTACATAAGTTGAAACCACTCATGCGATAAACTAGAACTTTAAGAAAGTTTAACTAGATTTTATGTATATTAACTATACCAGTCGGTCTAGTTAACAACTAAATGACTCTTATCTAAACCAAATCGTTTAGATTACACTGGTTTAGTTATTAAGTAGTTTAGATAAACTTGTGTAGTTAAGAGGACGTTACGAATTTCCGCCTCTGGTTGTTCCGCCTCAATATGTAGCACGGCCAGAGTTGACGTCAATATATTTTCCTTGTGCATTACGACATCTATAACTACCACATTCAGTAGGCCCGAGATAGCCTAATGGTAGCGCGTCTGCTTTCGGCGCCGAGGGTGCTCGGATCCGATACCGACAATCATCATTAAATACCTCTGTCTCTACGCCGTATATGGACACGTTAACTCGTTAGACAGCCATCACTTACACATACCAACTAAGGTGGTGTTTTCACTTTAGTCTCCAAAGCCATCAACGACCAATCTTACATATGATTGGGGCATAAACTGATACATCTAAATGGTGGTAAACGGAAGAAGCAATTGCATTTGAATCTTTGTGGAATGTATCTTCTGTCTAATAACGCGTAAAAATATTCTCTCGTCTAACAGTTGTTTTGGGTAAACTCTCCACTATTGTAAAATTGTGCGTGTGAAGTTGCCTACTGCAATTGGCTAACTGATCAGGTACTTTTGGAGACACCTTATTCATTTGACAATCAAAACTACAGTAAAACCTCATTTATACGGCCTTCGTTTAACCGGATAATCCGGATCAGATTTGTCTTTATTTTTATTCAATGTTCACATTAGATAATAATTTTTAAGTATGATAGCAAGAACGTAACTACAAGTACGCTATATATTCGCTTTTTAGTTTGATTCAATGTACAGTTCCTGCATAGATTGTATAATAAATTATGGTAATAAAGTGATTTTTGTTGAGTTTAAGAAGGCTTTACTAACCTTATGAATTATTTGCTATGAAATGATGTGAAAAGTTATTTTTATATATTTTAATGCCTTGTAAACAATATTATGTACTTTTCTTACAAAACATTGTTTTTTATCGTAATAAACGGTAAGTCTGCTTAGTTAAGGATTTTGTGTTGCTTATTACCCATAATACCCGGATTATCCGTATAGCCTATGGTTCTAGTTAGTCCGGATACACGAGGTTTTACTGGAATTATAAACGCATCATCTCTCTGTTTGTTTTAAAATGCATAGAATGCTTTTGATTTTAAGGTTATGCACTCTTTTTATTTGTCATTCTCTTAGACTTCTCTTCCCAATTTGTAGAACTTTTTATTTTAAAGGGACTCACGACTCTTAAGTCGAGGAAATAAGGCATACTTCATGCATTTTGACTCTTTGTAACTATTTCAATTTACTCCCAATTTTCCCAAATTTTATGGATATGATAAAGTAATATATTTATTTTAATAAACAAATTTTCAACTCTCAAAATAATTTGAAATAATTTTTTTAAATGCTTTAGATGTACCTTGTTTTTTAAGCATTTTTATTGTATACTGGCTTGCGCACAGAACTATGAAATTAATTTTACACTTAAATGTATAATTCCTGTTTTATATTTAAAATAAAAAATTCAAAATACAATTGAACATAAAACATTCAACATTAAAAGAATTTTTCAATTTTTTAAAAACTGCTCAAAATATGCTTAAAACTTCCTTAAGTTTTTGCATTAATTTTCCCCTGAAAAAATAACAAAATGTGCAGTGATTGCAATAATTCTAGTTCAGACGCAATAAAATTAAATGATTATGCAGTGATAAAAATTTCATGGAATTTTGTTTCATAGTTTTTGAGATATCAGTTGCGGAA
The DNA here is from genome assembly GCA_907164885.2 of Dolomedes plantarius. Classification (NCBI taxonomy): domain Eukaryota; kingdom Metazoa; phylum Arthropoda; class Arachnida; order Araneae; family Dolomedidae; genus Dolomedes; species Dolomedes plantarius. Next base: position 147,422,394 of record OU015493.1, read on the forward strand.
TGATGCAAAATTTTATTTTGAGAAAAATGACTTTAAAATTGTTCTTACCATAAACTTGATCAGAAATTAAATATTTCGAATATATCAATATCTCCGGAACTAAGCGGAATATTTTCATGCGGTTTGATTATTTTGTTCAGAAATGATCAGGTTTAAACATATATTTTTTTTTTACAAAAAATCGAATATTTTACAGATTTAAGGGTAGTGAGTCCCCTTAAATTTAATTCTGCACAATAATAACACTATCAGCTCTACTCAAAAAGAAATTTACTAGGTCCGCATTTTAAAACTATTGTTCATTTAATAATATTTATTAATTGGAATATTGAACGGTGAACTATAAAATAATACAACTTAGAAAATCAAGCAAACCTGTCTCAGCATGACAGAAAATTAAATGAAATATTAACATAAACTCAAATACAGCTGACTACAGTGAGTTGGTCAAAGCAGGTCTCTGATCTGCTGTCCTGGTTTTTGCTAGTTTTATTTCTCAACGGCTCATGGAAATTGATAGTTTTGATCCTCACTAACTATTTTAAAGTCAAATTGCTGATGGTATATCTAGTTTCGGTACAAAACTATGTCACCATTAGATAGAGCTCTAAAAATACATTAAGATAGTATCCTTAACTCAATTTTGAAAAAAGTGGAGATTTCTAAGATTTGAACCTTCACGATTCACATGTAGTAGCAGTCTATCACTAAATTTTCAGGATAATATTCAGGAAGAAATGTAAAAACCCACAGGGTTTATCCTTATTGTTTCTAAATACATCATTTGTTCGTATATTATTGATATAACATTTTTTTTTCTTTTCGTGTTACCTATAGTTCACTCTGTATTATGGTAGTAGCAAACAACTGGGCTTTATCGAGCGGGACAAATATCCGTACGCTGCCGACTTTTATACTGCCTGTTATGCTTGAATTAGCAGCATGATAGTTTTACGATCGTCCTTCTTTCATTTTTCGGCAGTTTTTGGTCTCATGTTACTTCGTCACGTTTTTTGTCTACGATTAAGTAACCTTAAACAAAAAGCAAGAAAATTAAGTATATATAAGGCATTTTGCCTTTAAAAAAGGTTCACGATGAAATTTTTAAGCTTTAATTCTATTTTGCTTTTAAGCTTTAATTCTATTTTAAATCTATTTTGTATATTTTTTATGAATAAAAGATATGAAATGCTTACGCCGTCCCCAGCTCCTGAGCCGACCCGGCTGGCAAATAACTACTGACTCCTGGCCGTGCAACGGCATCCGCCCAACGTCAAAACCTCCAGCCCCGACATCCGGGCCAGCCCCCAGCCCTCCGTGTTAGCAGGGCTCTTTGCTACTCCCTAAACCAGTCCATATGCTACTCCTTAAACCAGTCCATACCACTTAACACCGCTCGCCCCTCGGTCTGAGGGCAGAGACATCAAGGAGTAAAACAGCAACTAAACAAAACCAAATTAATCCAGATTAATTAAATTAAATTAAATGGCAGCCACCATAGTGATCTCTACATCACTCTTCAACTTTATTAAAAGCAAGTTTACATCAACTTACAACTGGCCTGTACCAACCGTACAGGAAAACAAACAATTTCAATTTACAGCTTAGACTATATTAGATATGTTTAACAATAACTTTACAACTCGTACAGCAATAATATAACAACAAACAAACAAAACCAGCATGCAGTCACACATCGTGACTGCAAATAAGCGAAATGTATTGCATATGGACTTCATATATTAAACATATGGACTTCATATATTAAACTTCATAAATATTACAAATACAAACATCGACCAATACAAACATTAAAGCCAAATGAACAAACAAAAGGCAAAATGAATGCACACAGCAAACAAAAAGCCACAGATAAAACAGCTAACGAAGAGGCCCCGAAGGACCATAATCAATGTTCTCAACAATCCGCTCCATCTCCAAGTGGTAGCATCTACAACCAACGTCCGTTGGCAAATGTCCAGTATCAATTTCTCCTGTCTCAGTCTTCGGACTGAGACAGGACTCGAAATCTTTCACAATTCCCACAGACCATTTCCTTCTTGCATGGGTCTGTCCCATGCGATTTCTCTGAACAAATTTTACAAACTTTCAAATTTCTACAGTATTTTGTCACGTGTCCAAATCTCCAACACCGATAACAAATTACTGCTTTTCAATAGTCCTTCCAGTCATACCTCATCCAACCAATTTTAATGCTCTTTAACTTTTCCATTTTCCGGTATACATCACCCTTCATACTAAGTATTCAATTTTCACCCTGACTGGTCTTATAAGAAGTCACCACTTCGATATTAGCATTGTCAAGATCCACATTTTGCCTCCTCATATTTTCAAGAAGCTCCTCCTTCTTATACTGCTCTCCAAATATAATAATTCGAGGATCCTTTTTCTTAGGCTTCATAACATCATATGTCAAGATTAAATCCTCAGTCTCTTTTATCTGCTTTGTTAAAATATCCAACTCATCCTTCGTTTCCGTACCAATCACAATGTCCTTGTTCCCTATCTTGCGACAAGTTTGAATGCCTATTCCAAGCTTCTCAGGCTTGATCCATTTTTTCACCCCTTCCTTAAATTTTTCTGGATCCGTTTTTATTAAGGGATACTGAGTAACCTCGGCCCTTCCTTCTCCCTTAACCAGCTTCACTTGCCTCTTAATAGCCACCGGTCTCCTCTTACCACCTCCGCATAGCTTTTCTTTTCTCTCTCTTCATACATACTCAAACGTCCCTTCAGGAACTGAATAATTTTCTGTTGTTCAACAATTGAGTCCATAATGTCGGAAATGTCCTCATTTATCTGTCGCTTAGTGTCATTCGTCAGCTTCGATGTACTGATTACATTAGTCAACCGCTTATGCCTAAGCTTAATCGAATCTTCCGTCAACACTCGCAGTTCTTCCATATTTTCCATTTCGCCCCAAAAGTTCAGACTAATGTCCACGCTCCTCCGGCGTTATCGAACTAACAAAAGGTAGAACCCCAGGGCCCACCACGTGGAGGTGCCGGAAGTTAATTTAGAATACAAAATGAACTAATAACTTAAAATTCACAAAGACTTGCCAAAAATTGAATTCCAATCTAGCTAATATTTCTCACACAACTTAACTTTAATGACAGCGTGGGGTGGGCCCCTTTTTTATGAATAAAGGGAAGATATATACTCGTTATTGATACCATGGTATCATTTTACATTTTATTTTCATATAATGCCTAACGAAAGATACACAAAGCGCAAAATAAGATTAATGAAACAGTTTCTTATTTTTCACATATATATTAAATAGCATGGTTTATGCCAGCGTTTTTAAACATTTTTCCGGACGTGGCTGATTTGGACCTTTTTTTTCCCTGGGGCCGCCTTTAAGAGTAAGATATCTCTATTAAAGTGGGTTTTAGTTTCGTAATCAGAACATGTTTTACTTTTAATTTTTATAATTTAAACCAAAACAGTAACATAAAGATTCATATTTAAGTATTTGTCTATCAGTGTGACCCCTGTGCATGATGACCAAATATAAACTTTTTTACACCTGATTTTATTGTTTTGATGAATAAAATATCTCGTCTGACCATTATGCTTAAGCTATTCCCCGTTGGTTTGAGTCAATAACTCATGTGACTGAAACCTACTTCAAGGAAAAACAATTTTCCTTCATTCAAACAAGTTTTCAATATAATCTTTATTCTTTAAATAACTTAAATTTACTTGAATTTAAGTTACTTTTGCTGCCATTTCGCTCTGCAGTTCTGTGATGACCTCATCCAAAGATACATGAACGCCAGCAGAATTCACAGGAAAAGGACTAACTCCTCAGGCTACAATATACATATCCAGTGCGTCGAACTTCTATATCATGATAAAGGGGCTTAAAGTTATCAACAGACAAAATTATAGCATCATGTTTCGCTTCATCTCTAACTACAATACCAAAAGTGTAACTTAGGCCGTCTGCACACGGAGCAACTCAAAAGAAACTGATAACTGACTGCAATCACAAACCAGTCCGTGATGAGTCGTAACCTATGTAATTGAATGGCGCTACGCACACGGCGCAACTGGTTACAAACCCGTCGGACGGGTGACAAACGTCTAAATGGTAATCCAGTTCTCTCCAAGTGTTTCGTAGCATATCATGAGTTATTACACAAATTGCTTGAACAATACATTTCTTCAACTGATCCAAAGTTTCAACTTTTTGTTTATACACAACGTATTTAATGAATCCCCAAGCAAAAAAGTCTATAACAAGTTTAAAAGTCTATCCACTTTTAAACTTGTTCTCAAACCCTTATATGCCACGAAACACTTGGAGAGAACTGGATTACCATTTAGACGTTAATCGTGCTACAAAAGCTGTACACATCGAAATCTATGATGCTATGATACAATCTATGATTGATATTAAAATTTGGTTAGATGTTCTTTCTATTTAAATAAATATTTTAAAATTCTATCGGGTAGTTCCTTAAAAATAAGTCATGACTTTTGGATACCTTTAGCCCGGACACCATGTATATCATAAATGATGTACAAATCATGAAAACAGTAATAAATTCTGCCAATTTAGATATTAAAAATATAATTAAGAAACAGCAAAACCAGAAATTATCAACTGTTCATAAAATAATTAGTAGTTTTTTTCATGGCTAAATTTTAATAAGCATTGAGCTACATTGTAAAGAAATTATGGAAATAAACTGAAATTCATGCCTCCATAGACAATACTGGATAGGAACAATATATCATAAAAACCTATTGTTGAATTTAAGACTGCCCATAATTTATTCTTTTATCCTTTTAATCCCAATATAATCTATTTGCCACTTTTAAACTTGTTCATATTATCGCATTAAATTTAATATCTCAACATCTTTCTTTTAAGTGTCTTCCCTAACAGCTTCTTAAATAAAAATTACATCTGCGCATAATGAAAGAAAATTTAGCCTCTTATACCAAAAAGAACTTTTGTAATTTAAATAACTAATGATGCATACACGAAAGGCAGTTCTTAAAAGCAGCTTCTTTTCAGATCCACTAGTGGTTTCAAGTGATGTAAACATTATTACTCCCTTATCACGCAAAACTAATGAAAAGAGTACCCTTGGGACGTACTTAACATACACGACATTACTTTTGCTGGTGACTGTTAGTCAAGGAAATCTATTCTTTCATCAAATAGAAAAATGAAAAAAAAAAACACTCACTTTAAATATGATAAGAAACATCCATTTTTAAAAGCGATAAAACTTAGTGAAAGTTCATGCGTTGCAGAGTTTTTAGCATTAGCGAGGTGCTGGGGTGTAAGTACGTTTTGCACTTGTTATCTCACTTGATAACTTCAACATTTATCTATTTAACAGACAAAAACTAAATAAACTAGACAGCAATCAATAAATAGTCGAATAAAACATACATCTATCTTTATACGTATAACAGTTCTGTAACTGACTGACTGACTGACAGATAACGCACAGACCAAACCGCTGGACCTAAAGGGCTGAAATTTTGCATGACGATTCTTCTTATAGTGTAGGGATCCATTAAGAAATATTTTTGAAAATATGCTTCTTAGATTTTTTTAAATTAAATTTTTAAGCTGTTTTGTAACATTTTATACTGTTTGTATTTGAAACAATAATTTGAGGGATATAAAATTTATATCGCGAGAAAGATCGTAAAAATTCCTTTAAAATGAAATGTCTTTCAAATCTTTACCTCCATTTTCTGATTTGTGATGAATTTTTAAAGATTATTTTTTAGAATTTAATTTAATAAATGCTGATTGTGGTTTCTTTTCTTTTTGTGATACTTTATGCGTCACGTGCATAACAACGCAATAAATTTGCAAAATAAATATTAAAATAGGGAAAAAGATAAAATTTAACCACCATACTAATTATTGAGATGGAAGTTTTTTTAAGAATTGAATTCAAATTAGTATGTTTCATGGATATTAAACATACAAATTAATTGCATACATTGACCGTTGTATTTAATTTGAATATTTTCTTCTACATTATTTTGTCTATAAAAATATCCGTTACGATTTTTTTTATAAATACTAGCCGCTGAGGGACGAGCATGGTCGCTTTTAGTTTTATATTTTCTTTTGCAACACAACTCAACTGATATTAACATATGTAATGAATGTTACCCATACTTGTCATCATAAATATACGTTGTTAAAGGGTAGTGGGAGATTAGCCAAAAAAATATATAATCATTGCTAAATTCACTATAAAGCTGATCTAAAACATCGTGATCAAAAAATGTGAATTTACTTTACTTCAGAACAGAATCAAAGATAAGACTGAGAAACCCAACACCAATGAATTTAAATATGACATCCCTCTCTGTATGTACTATTTTTCAACATTAAGATAACTAAAATTTATCATTACATCAAATAAGTTATTGTTGGGGAAATTTTTTCTCACTTAAAAAAGAGTAAAAATTCAGCAAGTACTAAAATATAGTGTGGATTACATCACTCTCTGTATGTGCTATTGTTCCCAATTCAAATATCTCCACTTAATCATATCAAATAATAAATTGTTGAGAATTGTTGAAATCTTCTCTTTTAAAATGGAGTAAAAATTCAGCAAGTACTAAAATATAGTGTGGATTACAACTATGATATTCCTAAAACTCCTTGATATACACAGTTGAGTATTTCAGATGTAGGAGATACTACTGTGACAGAATCGAAAGAACGGACTCTAGATAAACCTTCATACAACTGTACATGACTATACCCTGGATTTGATAGGTCTAAACATATTTTCTCAAACGATCAGCGGTTGTAATAAATGTCGCCACTACACACAAGCATTTTTAAATTGCGGACGGCCGCTATTTTTTGCATCCTGTAGTTGCAGCCGTTGCCATTCGGAGTATAGAAATACGGTCGATTTTTGTGCCGCTTACCTACGCGTTTTATATATATATATATATATATATATATATATATATATATATATATATATACAAGATATTTTTGGCATTAGTTGCATACATTGGCCATTGTATTTATTATATTTTTTTTTGTTTTTTTGGCATTAACTGCATACATTGACCGTGTCGCCCAGTGGCTAAGTGGTTAAGGCATAAACCTGCCATGCCGGGGACGAGGTTTTGATTCCCGCACAAGACTTGGGGGTATTCTGGGGAACCGGTCATTCTTTCGCCTGCAAAACGAAAGGGGAGCTGCAACCCATCATCCATCGCCGGTGTCATCGTTTGTTAATAAAATCCTTCTGTGATTGCGTGATTTGTGTGTTTCTATTTCCTTGTATTCATATGAATACTGGACTGGGGTGTAATGTCGTCAGCCCCCAGGGGCAATATTCAAAAAAGAAATTGACCGTTGTATTTAATTTGAATGTACTCCGTAGCGAAGCACGAGTATTCAGCTAGTATACATATATATCTCTATGTATCTATCTACACGCATATTTGTATGTATGTATGTATGTATAAATTATTCCTTACTGTTTCATTTGTGAAAGAATTGATAAGCATTGAATTATTTGACTAATGGCCTCAATATGAACCTTAGAGTCCGAGGTGATAGATGCATTCGTGAAATTGTATAAATGCAATGTAATTAGTTAAGGATACAAATTAATAATACCGTGTACTAACACTATTGGATTCGCTCACCTCAATGTTAACCTAGGGAGAAAATGTGTCCAAGGAATGCCGACTTGGATTTAAAGATTTTTTATTTTAAATTTCACTCAGTAATAAAGAAAGAAATTTTACACCTTGGGGCATTTTTCGTTTTTCTCTAAATGCAAATAGTATTTTAAAATTAAAATTATTCGGGGAAAAATCTGGTATGTTGTGTTTTAAGCGCTCCTGAATTCCGTTGGTGAACAAAATTTATAAAATGAATCCTGTTGCATGGTACAGGAAAGTTCAGGCTATCTGAAAATACCATTTTTATTGGATTATCAGAATTTATGTAGCTGTAAATAGCAGACAAATTTTCTCCATAAGTGAGAATTGAGGTGAGCGAATTCAATAAGGTTAGTACACATCAACAGCCCTAAGGGCTATCGACAGTACCTCCACTTCCCCTTTGATTGTTGTAGCAGATTTATGTAAAGGGGGGAAAATTAAATCCTCTTCATATACATTAGACGCTCGTTAATTCGAACTCGGTTAATTCGAACTTTCGGTTAATTCGAACTAATCCAAAGGCCCCCCAAAACTTGTATTGGAGTTAATGTTAAAAATATCTCATTAATTCAAACTAAATTTTTATCAGTTCGGTTAATTCGAACTAAAAATTTGACAAAATTTTTTCTTTTTCCTCAATTCACGGAGAAAATACACGGTGTATTTATTATTTGTTGTGTCAAAATCACCTGTACTTTTTTCTATGTAAAGAAGCACATGCCCGCATTCCTAGACTATTGCATTTCCGCTAAACGTTAGTGGCTATTGTCCTTATCAGTGCTTAACGGACAAAGCGATTTTCCGTTATTTGTATCGATTTTCTTAGAATTTCAGAAAAACCAGTCTTTACTACAGATTCTAGGGAGCTGCGTCAGTTATGCCTGCAGTGCAGACAAGTTAATGTGATCTTGTTTTACTTCCTCAGTGTGTGATGTGAAACTGTAAAAATTCAGGATGTCTACGCTTGGAAAGTACAAAACCCTAATTTTGGAGACAAATGTAGAAATTTTAAACAGAGTAGAGAATGGCGAATGTAAAACAAAGTTAGCAGCTGACTATGGAATTAAAAATAATATCTTGTCAACTTATTTGAAAAACATGGAGTCAATTTTAAATTCATGGGAAAAATCAAAATTTGCTAGAGGATGAAACACATGAGAAATGCATCCCAAGAATATCTAGAAAAAGCTCTACTGCTATGGTTCCAGGATGTTAGATCTCGAAATTTTCCGATAAATGGACCCCTAGTGCTGACGAAGGCTGATGAATTGGCAAGTCGAATGGGTATTGAAGATTTTAAATGCAGTGGTGGATGTCTTTCTCGATTTAAGTCAAGGCACAATATTTCTTGTCAAACTGTATGTGGCCAAAGCTCTGGTGTAAACGAAGACGTATGCACTAATTTCGGTAGGAAACTGCCAGGGCTTTTCCCTACTTACCTGCCGAAAGATATTTTTAATGCGGCCATAATGGACAAATCCATAATGGACTCTATTAAAACTCTGAAAGCATTTATTCAGATGGAACCTTCCTCTGAAAATGAATTGAAATGTTTACTTCAAATCGAGAAGTTGGTTGAACAATGTAGGCATCATAAACAAAACCAAACATCCACTTCACAGTTTTTCCCCAAAGTGCAATTCGTATTTTTAATTAAAGTTTACTTTGCTACTGCATATCTTCTGCTTCATTTTATGATTAAGGCAAGTCTGTATTGCTTTTTAATATGTTAATTTTAGATAACATAGTATAATATATTTTCTGGGGTTATACATACTAGGAGATTTTACTTCTTCAGTCATACACTTTTAAAGTTATATATTTTCTCTTAACATCGGATAATTCGAACTTCGGATAATTCGAACTTTTTTCCGAGAACCGTTGAGTTCGAATTAACGAGCGCCCACTGTACAGTAATTTCTTTTCATGAAATTTAAGATATATGATGGTGAAAGATGGCACATTGTGAAAAATCTCATCCCGAGCTTAATAGATTTATTAAAGTTCAGATGTACAGCTCGGAGCACAAATACAGGACATCAATTAAACATCATAGAAATCTGAGGTTTTCTTATATTTATCCTAAAAGTTGTATACAGTATAACATAAGAAGACCAAGAAAATTAAAATGCGCTTATTCGGTTTAGTTTGGTTTCGAGCGCTACGGTCAAGTTTTTTCTACAGGAGAGTTAATTTGACCGGGACCTACAGTTTAGAGCCAATTCCGGACGACTACAAACATCCATGCCAACAATGGGACTCGAACGCACAGGATCTGATCCGAATGCCAGTTCCCTAGCCTTTCGGCCATCACCTAAAGATATTCCGATCGCCAATCGTAACCGACTGTGGTTTCAGCATGATGGGGCAACAGCCCATTTCAGCAATGTTGCGCACAATTCGGCCATCACCTGCCACGCGATCATTCGGAACCTCTTAAAATAAAATTATTACAGTTAAGTCACATGGCTCCTTTAACTTACTACATGTCAAATGAAAACTAAAATCATCTTTATTACCTGAAAAAAACTAATTTTATAATTTGTTACAATAATTATTATAACTATTGTAGAACCATCCTTCCTACAGAGTCAAGGTAAAAAAATAAGTTTATAATTTCTGTACAGTCCCCGAAACAAATAAAAGCATGACGGAACCTTATCAGAAGCAAATCTTCTTGCTTTTTCATTGTTTACATTAACCTTTGGCTTATGGGGCTCATTTTTCCGATTCCCTCTTTAGAACAGGATATTTCATACCCGCTTTGTAAGACCCGCTATCAAGGGTTATATATATATATATATATATATATATATATATATATATATATATATATATATATATATATATATATATATATATATAAATATTCTTGGAATACAGGCTATCCGACTCCGTAAGGAAAAGGTTAAATCTTCAAGTTCTCTAAGAAATTTTCTGATTACTGAATCTAAAAATCTCAATTTTTTTTTATAATCATTCAAATAGATTAAGTCAAAATCCACTTCCTTGAGCAATATCACCATTTCAATTAACCTACAGTTAGATATTTTAGCTGACCTCAAAGAAACTTAACTATTTTCAGATTTGTAACTGAAAGGTGGAGCAATATCACTATTTAAATTAACCTACAGTTAGAGATTTTTGCCGGCCTCAAAGAAACTTAACTATTTTCAGATTTGTAACTGAAGTGTGGAGCAATATCACCCTTTCAATTAAGCAACAGTTAGATATTTTAGCTGACCTCAAAGAAACTAACTATTTTCAAGTTTGCAACTGAAAGGTAAAGAAACGCAGCCTTGTTTGCGTCAGTACGAAGTTTAAGAAGCATTTTTATGAGTTACATGAAAACAAACTGAAGTAACACAGGCAAATGGATAACATTGACAAAGGGAAACGCTTAGTTCCGCGTCGTCACTCATGCACTCATAATTTCCTCACTTTAACAGTAGATAGTAACTTTCAGCAGATACTACTTTAAACATACATATGATGTCATTATTAAAGTAAGAACCTTTGAGGTTGAGTAATTTCGCAGCTATTTCTTGACGATATTGTTGGTAAACACATTTTTTTCCTTTTTTTTTAAATTTTTCTAATGTTCATGAATATATGCATAAATTTTATTGCCTGTTTATGCACTTAATGAATGAAACATGAAAGCAGAGAAGGAATATTAATAGACAGGGAATTATATCTAAAGATTCTGCTTATTCTTAAAAATCTGATTAAACCTTCAGCTCTCGCGCTCGGGTATGGAATGCAACATTTTCGCAATTTTGAATGGTTTGTATTTACATGTAAGGGTTGAATGTTCTAAGCAGTTTCTATTTATAGCTACATCCTTTCTAATGCAGTTATGATTTTCTGACCCTTCTATTCCTTTCGCATAATTGTCAGTCGTGATTTAACCGTGGTAAATCAGCAATTATATTGGATTACAATACGACAAAAGCAGAGTTGATGTAGTCGACCAAATGTGCAGCTATTACACGGTGTCCTGCATATCACAAAGATGGACTCTCTCATTATTTTTTAGGTTGTAGGACATAATAGAAATCAAACTGCAAGTTGTCCTTAGATCCAATGAACCGGACAGTTTTGAAATAAGGCGATTGTATCTGCATTCTTCGGCCTTTATTATAAATATATCTCAATATTATCAACATTTTATATCTTGTGATAAACAGCAGAATTATTATTTTCAATTTGAAAAATGATTATTACAAAAGGAATAATCAAGGTTGAAAGAGACGTTGCACTTTGTGCCACACGTGCCTGCTGGTGTTAAAAAAATTGGCTCCTGTGCTGAATGGTTAAACTATAAAACAATTTTTATTACATGCGAATACTGTCATTATATTTTTGTTTCAAATTGTTTTCCATGCAATCGTTGGTGTACCATTTATAGTAGGAATGTAATATGCATACATTTTGCTTTAACAATAACATACATTTTGAATAAAACAATTTATTTGCACTTTGCAATTCGGGAGGTGAAAGAAAAACCTTTATTTCTATTCAAATATTTAAAGTTTTAGACTATTAGTTTTAGACACAATACATTATAGACTAATCACAACTCATTCTAAACTGTTAGCTTTAGACACAATACGGATAGCAATACGGATAGTTATTACCACTCCTAATACTCAGAAGAGAAATTCTAAACTACACTGAGAACTGTTGAATTCGAGACGTAGAGTTTGTGAAGCACGGGAATGCTTTCTGCTAATAGTTATCTTCAAACACTCTGATTTTAATTCTAATGACGAATCCTAATATTAATTCTACATACCTTACTATCGTATACTATATGACTCATGAAATGTATAACTGCATTACAAATCAGATACACGTTTTATAACAAAATAATATTAACCATTGTTCTAATTATATTGTTCTATTTAGATGTAGTTTTCAACATGGAAACAGAGATATTTTGATTGGATAAAAATTTTGAATAACTTTCGATTTATTCAATATTTATAATCAGGAAGTAATTAAATTTTTAAAATAGCGATTCATATTAAATTAAATTATTTAACATGATTTTTTAAAAATTTTATTCATTTGTTATTGCAATTTAAGCAATTTAAAAAGGATCTATTATTTTTTACTGTTTTTAAAATACTTCAATTAAGACTATTAAATAAATAATTCTGCTGAGCGTATTAGCGGAATCGTTATGTTTAACCAACTAACTAAAACTAACAAATGGTGCAACAGTCCATTGTGGACCAGGGCCTGTGGTGTCCATCTCCGCTTTCTTGACCGTGGAGTTGGTTCCCAAGCATGCTTGGTCCTCATTTTATGAACCTACTCAAGGGATGAAATGAAGAGTCGACTTCCTCAGTCGCAGGGTCGAACCCAGGACCTGTGGTGTGACAGCTTGAAGCATTTAAATCTTTATATTTATCTATAATCATATTTGAAAACCTTATTTGAATAGTAGTCCAACTCTACTTTTAAAAAAATGGAGTTAGCCTTACTTTCATGTTCATACAAGTCATTTCTATCTTATTTTTAAACTGGTATACATCCAGCTTATTTCTGCTGCCAATAGAGGACATTACAAATCCCATTTCAGTAGTTATTCCTCAGCACTCATGAGACTTTAAGGCTCTGTATCTAAAAATGAACAGGAATGGAGTTGGATCACTATTCAGATAAGGCCTTCATTTACAAGTGCAAAGTTTTCCACACATTTCTATAGTCACTTCAGCCTAGAAGGAATAAAAATATTTATATAGTAATCTGTGTTGCAAAATTTTCATTAAACTCACCTTAAACTAGGACATCAGTTTTTCAAAGATACTGATCTCTGCAATGCTTATGAGTTAAAAAAAAAACAAGAGTGAAACTTAATTACATTTCCCCGGAGTACGAGGAGGATGCCTACTACTAAATATAAAGCCTCGAATAGGTATGTGTTCCATGCAATATTTCACTTGACTGGATATATTTCAAAGAATAAAATTTTATTAAAAAGAAATTATATACACTTTAATATTTAATGTTTTCTTGACTTCTTTCATAAAAATTTCCCTATAAATATCTATTTTAAACATTTTTGAAGATTTTTTATATTCTAGTACTAATATAATTTTTCAATTCATTTTACCACAATAAATTACTTTTAGATCAGTTTTATTTGTGGTGTAAAACAACATAAAATCCCCCCGCTTTACTTAATATTAAAGCTTTGCCATAAAACCCGTAAAAGAAGCTTTTATAGTTAAGTTCTTTATGTGCTCTTCATTTAAAGAACTTTGTGATGCGCCTAAGAGGATATTACAGACATAAAGTTATGAGACTATGATCTCAGATTAGGACATTCAATCATATTAGCCCTATACGAAGATAAGCAATTTATGGTAAATAAAAGGAAATAGTGAAATAAGTGGTCATAAATGAAGATATATAAAACCCATTACCTCTAGTTTATTAAGAGCATCAGAATGAACATTAAATCTATATTTAAGCTGCGTTCAGATAAGAACAATTTATAACTTGATGAGTATAAATTTCAAATGTAATGAAACTAGAAATAACGTATCCATATTTTAAAGACATGAACGCGTAAAAAGGTCCTCAAATATTATTACATTTATAACATTAAATCTCTAAGTTTTAATCATTGAAATGCACGCAAATCGGTGTATAAGTAAATGCGGTGAACATAAAAACTTTCTCATATTATTTTAACAAAATTTAAATGTCAAAATAAAGAGCAAAGTTTGATCAAGTGGAAGGCTACGCACATGATTTGCGCATATATATATATATATATATATATATATATATATATATATATATATATATATATATATATATATAAATTGAAACCACAACCACGTAGGCTAAATATATATTCTCATAAATGTACTTAAAAGTTTAAAACTAGGTTGAAATATTGAGCTTGACTGCTTTGACTACTGACTTATACTTAGCTGACAATTAAAGAATTCAGTCGTAGTGCTTTTCAAATGATATGTTTACATCCTACAGTTGGTTACCAATTGCGGTTTCTTTTCCAACTGTTGGTTGACTACAGTGCAGTCATAGACTTGTATAATCAGGGATAAATTACATTCCAATCATGATCGCCAGGTGATTAATTGCAAAATACGACCAAACTGACGAAATTGTGGAAATCACTTTCTGAGTCTTAAGATGTAAATACACTGCTGGCCACCCAAATTGCAACACCAAGAAAGACAAGAGATATCACAACAAAATTTATTTTGTAGATAACATGTTGACCAAGTATCAAATGATTAAATTTATAGACTTCTGTGAAGTGTGGTTCCTGCCAAAATCAGTAGCCAGAGTAGCCACCATTGTTGGAGATCACCGCTGCCACACGCCTCGGCATTGATTCAAAGAGACTTTGGATGAGTTCTTGGAATACAGCAGACCAAGCAGCTTCCACACGTTGCCAAAGTTGATCTGCTGTGGCAGCTGGGGATGGAATCTGGGTCAATCGTAGAGCAACCATGGACCACATGTTTTCTATCGGCGAAAGATCCGGAGAGCGAGGCGGCCAGGGAAGCAATTCAATCTGGCGATTGACGAAGAACCGTTGGACAATGCTTACCACATGTGGTCGCGCATTATCTTGTTGAAATATAGCTGTGGGCAAGCCCTGAAAGTAAGGAAGGACAACTGACTCCAACACGTCGGAGATGTAGCACTGGCAGTTTAAAGTACCGGCAATGCGTACTAGAGGTGTGCGAGAGTGATGTCCAATACCGCTTTATACCATAATACCCGGTGCAGGACCAGTGTGGAGGTGCATAACGCAGCTGTTCAGCATCCTCTCTTCACGGAGTCTCCAGACTCGAATGCGACCATCGTGGTGTTGCAGACAGAAGCGTGACTCGTCAGTAAAGACAATTTCATTCCATTCTGCCGTCCACATCCTTCTGTCATCGCAACATTGGTGGCGGAGACGTCTGTGGTTCTGCGTCAAGGTAGACAAATCAATGGACGTCTTGCGGACAGACCACTCTGCTGTAAACGGCGTCGAATGGTACGCGCAGACACTGGATGATGCGTTACAGACTGAATGTGCTGTGCTATGGTTCGTGATGTGACTGAGCGATCCGTCACTGCCATGCGCACAATTTTCCTGTCATCACGTGAAGTGGTGCGCTGAGGTGGATGCGATCGAACATGCCGGTCCGTCGTACCCTCCTGCATCCAACGATCACATATCCGCATTACAGTTGTTTGGTTTCGTCCAACACGACTACCGATTTCCCTGAAAGATAATCCACAATCTCAGTAGGCCACTATCCTTCCTCTGTCGAACTCGGATACTTGATCAAAAGATGATCGCTGTTTTCGACGAGGCATAATTGATCGTTTTTTTTGAAAAACCACAAGAAAAACACAATTGCCGAACTTGAAATCGTCGAAATCTCTAAGCCTTAAATAGCGCTTTGAAGTGGCGCCACAGGCGCGCGTGATGTGCGTCTGCGCTGAAATTCTAATCGTTTGCATATCTCACCTCCGCTAATGCATGTTGTAAATTTCATGTTATTTGAATGTTTCCTTCAGGGTGTTGCATTTACAGTGGCCAGCAGTGTAGTTTTGGTAGCTGGATATTATTGAAAAGAACGCTTGTGCACTGGAAAATGCTAATGATGAATATATAAAGCCTCGATAACTTTGTAGAAATTCATTTGTAGTGGTTTGTAACGGTAACTTCCGTCAAAAAAGAGAGTTGGTTGACACTTAACTCTGAATGTAACTTAGAGGAAACTTATGGAACACGCAAAACAGGAAAAAAACAGCTTCTTAATATCCACACTAATCAATAAAAGGGTGGCAACAAATTTAGAACTAATTAACAGTTTATTATGCGGCCGAGAAACATTAGGGGAGATTTTCTCTACGAACATCTAGTATTGGTGAATTCTCACCATTGTGAATTAGATATGACTGTCTTTAAGGGCTTTAAACATTTGTGAATCACCCGTAGAGACAATCATACTTTATACTCCTCAGCCCGATGATCAACTATTCGTAAGTTTGGAACTTGTGGCCACCCTTTTATTCTTAACTAGCGGCCCATCCCGACTTTGTCCGGGTGGAACAAAATATTATACCAATAAATTTCCAGTTGATAGCCAATGAATTGTAAATCTTTTTTACCTTAATAATAATCTAAATAATACCTTAAATTAATTTTATGTTAGTTAATAATTAAAATAATTTTTTTAAAAGAAAAAGGCGTGCCGGAGAACGGCTAGGTTTGAACCGCTAGCGTCAGAACAGAAGCCCACCGCGATAGCACCATGATAAGGATCGTTGAAATCTTCGGAACAAAAAGCGGTAGAAGACAGTAGCGAAAACAATGGAGATTCTTAGGATTAAGCCGCTAACTTTATTTCTACTGATCAGATATACATAATATATAGCCTATGTCCATCTGGAATAATGTACCTTTCAAACAGTGAAAGAATTTTTCAAATAGATACACTGGTTCTGAAGATTACCCTCCACGTACAAAATCGCTCTCTCTTTATATATAAGTATAGATAGCACCACGCTAAGGATCGTTGAAGACTTCGGCACAAAAAGCGGTAAAGGACAGTAGCGGTAACAATAGAGATTGTTAGGATTAAGCCCCTAACTTTATTTCTACTGATCAGATATACATAATATATAGCCTATGTCCATCTGGAATAATGTACCTTTCAAACAGTGAAAGAATTTTTCAAATAGATACAGTGGTTCTGAAGATTACCCTCCACGTACAAAATCGCTCTCTCTTTATATATAAGTATAGATAGCACCACGCTAAGGATCGTTGAAGACTTCGGCACAAAAAGCGGTAAAGGACAGTAGCGGTAACAATAGAGATTGTTAGGATTAAGCCCCTAACTTTATTTCTACTGATTAGATATGCATAATATATAGCCTATTTCCATCTGGAATACTGTACCTTTCAAACAGTGAAAGAATTTTTCAAATAGGTACAGTGGTTCTGAAGATTACCCTCCACGTACAAAATCGCTCTCTCTCTTTATATATAAGTATAGATGTGGATATTAAGAATCGGTGTGTTCTTGTTTTCATTCTGAATAAGTTTTGCATTTGTTCTAATATGCCCATATGCGATCCCTTGATAAAGTAAGCAAATAAGAAAAAAATTATAGTTCAATATAATGTTTTAAAGATATTTTGTGACCAACCAAAGTTACCGATGTCCATTTAAAACTTGACAATATCTGTTCCGAAAAGACATTGAACATTAGAGATTTAAGATTGCTGAAGCAACAAAATGGGGGAATTTAATCAAATTTTGAGAGTTTGATTTGGAAATTCGGCTTAATAGACTATCGTTACAGTGACACCGGACTGTTGTTTAGTTACTTGTTCAGTTTCGAGAGCTATGGTTCTTCTTTTGCAACACGGGGGCTAATTTAATTATTTGGAAAGAATGATAACGCGACATTAAGTAAAGATGACAGAAAATCACCGAGGTTAGAGAATCAGTATTGTTATATTAACTGTACAGGCTACAGGTATATTCTTTAGTCTGTTCAATTAGATTTAATTTGAATATTTTCGTCTACATTATTTTGTCTATAAAAATATCCCTTACGATTTTTTATAAATATATTTTATTAGTATATATATTTTATTAGTATACAAATAAAAATTTTGTTTTGCCAAGATATCGTGTCTTTGGCTTTAAAATGAAAGCGGGAAATTTTTAACGTAGGATTACGTTCTTCAATAGTGGTCCTTCGGAGAGAAAAAAATTGTCCGGCATCGTGATTTATAATTTTGGCAGTGAGCAAAATCCAGTAGCAGTAAGCAGTTAAACAGAAAAGTACCAAAATGCGTCCATAAAAGTAAAGAAGTAAGCAACGATAAGTAATGTTACGCTAATAACCGGCGGTAGTTTCGTTAGATGAGACTACCTGAATTTTTTTTTCTTTTGAAAACACGTTGAAAATGAGAAATCCTCACATCCTCCAGATGATAACATAACTCGATAAATGAAATTTTTTTATCATTGCAATCTATATATATAAAACAGTTCCTTAACTGACTGACTGACTGACTGATTGACTGACTGACAGATAACGCACAGACCAAACCGCTGGACCTAGTGGGCTGAAATTTTGCATGGCGATTCTTCTTATAGTGTAGGGTTGCTCTTAAGAAAGATTAAAAAAAATTTTCTTAGATTTCTTAAAATTAAATTTTTAATCCGTTTTAGTAACTTTTTTTAAAGTTTACATTTAAAATAATAATTTGAAGGTTATAAAATTTATATCACCAGAAAGATCATAAAAAAATCCTTTAAATGAAATCTTTTTTGGAATCTTTACCTGTATTTTCTGATTTTTGGTGAATTTTTAAAGATTAATTTTCAGAATTTAATTTATTAAATGCTGATCACGTGGTTTCTTTTCTTTTTGTGATACTTTAAACAAATTTTGCGTCACGAGCATAACAACGAAATAGACAAAAAATATTTTTTTTTCTTGCTAATGCGGCAGTCGACTGGACATTATCCAAAAATATATTAAAATACAGTAAACGATATGTTCCTCAAAGTGTACTATATTAACTGTACTATATTCTTAAGTATGTTCAATTAGATTTAATTTGAATATTTTCTTCTACATTATTTTGTCTATAAAAATATCCCTTACGTTTTTTTATAAATATATATATATATATATATATATATATATATATTTACAGGAATTGCATACATTGATTGTTGTATTCATTATAAATATATTATATATTTGTCATTGCATACAGTGACCGTTGTATTTAATTTAAATGTACTCCTATCGACGTGCGGGTTTTCAGCTAGTGTAATATAATGCAATTCTTAAAACGATATTAAAGACTCAGAAAAATATAGGAAAGAAATAAGCTAATTAATAACTTACAAAACCCCTGTAAATATACAGTTTAAAATTAAATCAAAAAAAAATTCAGGTCCATTAAAAATAATCATACCATTCCCCCAAAATATTTATTATTTTGATATCCTATGATAGATCCATGACATCCGTAAATGATTTTAAAGAAATTAATTAATTTAATAAATGCAAAATTCACATTCAAATATTTAGATGATTCAAAATAATTTTATTTAAATAAGCAGTTTAATGATTTGAATGCTACAGGTATATTCAACCTGCTGTCTGCTCTAATCGACTTTCATTTCAAAATATACATGTGCAAATGAATACCTCTTGAATTTAATTTTATAACTGACCAGGAATAGATTATATGTAAACTGTAAATTGTCATCAGTTTGAAGTTTTTTAATTTTTGTTTTCTACTTTCTAGTTTTTCTCAAAATTAAATTAAATTTAAATTTTCTTTATTATAAATAGTGATATTTACCAATTATAGAGCAATTTACCGTTTGGATTCGTTTTCAAATGGCTGCTAACATCCATGCATCACAGAATCTGGCACGAAAGACCAGTATTGTAGCTGTTCGATGACCATAGGCCATTTCAAGACCATATACCGTTCACCATAGTTGTTCCTTCATCATCCAATTAAATAAAGGATGAATATACCTTTTAACTTTTTATACAATATTTTTAAAAGTGTATATCAAGAGTCTGTGCCATACTTTTATAAGTAGACGAATTCAGAAAATTTCAAATCATTAGCATTTTTAACCACATTGGTGCTTTTTTTTAAATTAAAATAAAGTAAATTCTTCCCCTTCTCTCTCAACCACTCATATAATCTAATATTTTGTTTCCCATTAAGAAAGAAATTAAACGTTTCCTCTCATAAGCATTTCCATCCGTTTTTTAGTTTATTATTATACATTATGTGATGCTTAGAACTAAAAAAGTTATATTTCATTTAGAATCGGACCTCATTAGAGCATATTTAGTTGCAATCCATGAACGTTTATGCAACTGTCTCTACATAAACGCACTCAAAGAGTGTAGTCAAGATTTTCTGGCATTTGCGTATTGGGATGTTTCCAAACACAGTTTTATGAAAAAAAATTCAATGTTGCATCAAAAGCCGAGATTAGCCGATTGAGGCCAAGATTACCGATTTTGTCAAGTTTTTGAATGCGACAACTTTGCAAACCGGATCGTACTCTGCTACGGTATCTGCCTGAGTTGATTGCTGATGAAGTCGCAGAGTAGAATGAAGTAACATTGGCAATGGAGACGGGGGGGGGGGGGAGTGCAAGGTGAGTCTTCTTAAATGAAGCAAAACACACATAGTTATAGATCATTGCTCTCGTTCGGGGAGGCAAAATAGTGTACAATTTAACCTTTTTTTTGTAGTTTTAATCAGATTTTTTTTTTATTTGAACGCGCAGAGGACTCCATTCATTTTAACGTAGGATTACATTCCTCAATAATGGTCCTTCGGAGAGGAAAAAATTGTCTTGCGTCGCGAATTATAATTTTGGCAGCGCGCCAAACCCAGTAGCAGTAAACGGTTAAACAGAAAAGAACCAATAAGTGAGCTGAAAAAAATGAAGTAAGCAAACTACAAGTAATCTAAGTTAATATCTCTCGTTAGTTTCGTTAGAGGAGACCACCTGAAATATATATATATATATATATATATATATATATATATATATATATATACATTAATGTGGCAGGCAGTTGTCTCTACGACACTGGTCTATCAAAATCGCAAAGTCCTGTTGGCTACTTCGTTACGGGGGCACCATTTACTTGAACCAGAAATGTTCCCTGTAAAGGAACAACACAGTAACATTGAAGCCTTACTCGGTATTTGAACCCCAAGAAGCTAACGACACTAACCACTAGACCATGTGGGTGGCGTATTCAATGATTTATTGACTGATGTTTTTTGGCAGAAAAAACCATGTTTATGTAGTCATTAATTTTGTAATTGGGTCATATATAGGGGGATTCCCTTGCTAACACTTTATCTGCAAAACACGGTTTAAGTGGAAATATTTCAAGTTAAAATTAGAATACTAATTGCCTTGTCTCTTCACAATCACATCGATATCACAGAAGATACTGCAAACATCCGCCATTGTTATCCAAACAGAGATCAATTCATGGCTATATGCTGCTATATGTGAGCCTCAGCATATTAATATTTACTGATGTTGTTTTACAGCTGCTGAATAATCACAGGTTTATTTTTGTCTGTGTGATATTGAGTGATTGGGAAGAGGTAAGGCACTTTATATTGAAATTCCAGCTTGAAAGTCTTTCCCTTTACAAAATTATAGCCCTTTTGGAGGGTTAAGTCCCCAGTGGGTCACCTGTATAAATCTAAATGTCTTTAAAGAAAAACCAAGCAATTGCCATAAAATGCAACAAAAAGTAAAACAATAGGCTGTTTCCCTTAACAATTTGCTATAAGTTGCAATAAGTTATGCCAGTATATTTTTTTGTTTTTAAAATAAGGACTTTATATAAAAAATTTCATGTATAATAGTTAAAATATATTTTAAATTATTAATAAAAACATTTTGTGTGTGTGTGTGTGTGTTTTTTTTTCTATGTGTTTTTGTAACATATATATTCATGTAAAATATATATTCATGGTAAAGTGAACTTTAAATGAGAGCTGCATTTAAAGAATAATTTTATTCGACATTTTTTTCTGTCTTTTCGGAAACTATCTACACTTACTGACACTAAAATAATGTTTCGCACGTTTTCGTTTGTTTTCTTTTTTTTCACGGAAGATGAAGATTTTTAAGTGTTTTACTTGCTTTAATGAAAAGATCAGCTTTTTATTTGTTATAAGCTCTGTTTATTATTTTATATTTAATTTGTTTTCCACTTTATAAAGTCATTACAGCTATTTCTAATCTATCTTTAAAACATCATTATGCACTGTTGAAATAATTTTAATTGTTCTTAATATTCTAAAGGAAGTAGAAATAAAACATTTTTGTTAATTTCAACATTTGATTTAACATTTGCTTCTCTATAGAGCAGGCAAGTAAAAATAGGAAAATTTTATCTTTTGTTATTGACAATTTTTTTAGAAATCTTTTAAACCGTGATTGTTGGTGAACGTAATTTTATTTACATGACTTTTGATATTAATTAACATGTCTAGTATTTTGTTTGTCTGTTCTCTTTCAGATTTTTTTTTCTACAGGTTAAAGTATTGTTAAATTAATGCTGCAGAATAAATAACTAAGTAAATATTTACATTCTTAAATTTGTCTTGCATATTTTTTTGTTAACAGTGTGCTATTATTCCTGTATAATTTGAGAGAAGTTTGAAATACGAAAATATATCTTTCCTCTGGGGTAAAGTGAATATATTGGAGCATTTTATTAAGAAATGACATAATTTTTGTCTTAAAAGAAACAAAATTTAACACATCTGATTTTAGACTAACCAAACTGAACAGCTACAATTTGACTTGAAAAAATTAATCTTAAACAAATTGCAGTTTTATCCCACTCTTATTTTCCATGATAAATTTAAATTTAAATCTTCAGTGTTATTCCTTTATTATTCAAATTTGATTCTGCCAGTCTCTTGAAACCTCATATTTTACACTTTATCATATTATTATTATAAATACATTCAAACGATAACTTATCACTTTTATTGTTGTCTTACAGGGAAGAAATATTACATGGAGGATAGTTACAACAGTATAAATGCTTTCCTTGGTAAGACAACAAAACTCATGAGGTTTATATAGTCCCAGTCTTCCAATATGTACGAGGGTCAGTCAATAAGTTAGTTGAAAACCTCCCTAAAAATTTCGGTGAAGGAGATATTTCGTTGAAACTTTGTGTCAACACAGAACATCAGGTGCTGCGGCAGGTACAGTAGCGGCTTCGACGTGACAGTTTTAGTTCGCTTGCTAATTAGTCGTGAATATGTTTCGGCAGCTACCAGTGTAGACAGCTGCCGAAACATATTCACTGTTCCAATATGAACGAGGGTCAGTCAATAAGTTAGTTGAAAACCTCCCTAAAAATTTCGGTGAAAGAGATATTTCGTTGAAACTTTGTGTCAACACAGAACATCAGGTGCTGCGGCAGGTACAGTAGCGACTTCGACGTGACAGTTTTAGTTCGCTTGCTAATCAGTCGTGAATATGTACGAGGGTCAGTCAATAAGTTAGTTGAAAACCTCCCTAAAAATTTCGGTGAAAGAGATATTTCGTTGAAACTTTGTGTCAACACAGAACATCAGGTGCTGCGGCAGGTACAGTAGCGGCTTCGAAGTGACAGTTTTAGTTCGTTTGCTAATCAGTCGTGAATATGTTTCGGCAGCTACCAGTGCAGACAGCTGCCGAAACATATTCATGACTGAATTTGAAGTGCGGGCATTAATCCGCCTCCTTTGGGCAAAAGGTTGTGACTGCACTGGCATTTATCGGCAGTTGCACGGAGTATACGGTGATAACGAAATCTCGCGCCAGGCTATCGCCAAGTGGTATATCTCATTCGAGAATGGCTCTACAGATATCGAGGATAAGTTTCTTCAACTTCGACGACAGATGAGAAGGTTGCACGCGTGGATGAACTCATTCTCAAAAACAGACGTGCCACAGTAGATGAGATTGTCTCCTCTATTTACTGACCAACACAAGGTGCAACGATTTGAAAGTGCTCTAGCATTTTTGGAACGTTATCAACAGGAAGGAAATGGGTTTGGGGATTAAATCGGGACGGAGGATGAGACATGGGTTCATCATTTTGGACTTTAAATGAAACGCATCTTTATCGAAAGAAATACCAAACAGTTCCATCCACAGGGAAGGTGATGCTGGCACTGTTTTTTGATAGAGAAAGTGTAGTGCATACCGAATACTTGCCGAAGGGTGCCACAATTAATACAGCGTCTTATCGTGAAACCCTGAAGTGGTTGCAAAAGTCGCTTAAAGGTCGACGACCAGGTAAACTTTCAAAAGGCATCGTAGTCTTGCATTGCAATGCGAGACCGCATGCTGAGAGGACGTTTCTATTTGAAGGTGGAAAATCAATTTAGGTCCCTAACCTGTTGGTCGAAGGAGCTACGACGTTTTTCCTGGGAGGTCACCCTGGTTTTATTCAATTAAAATAGTTTTTGACGTACTTCAACAAGAAAATTTGCCAAGATTTATTTACCATATATCTGTAGGTGATGTTTTTTAAAGGAAAAAGACTAATTAAAAGTGTAGACGCAGTTCGATAGAAATCTACCACCTTTATTTGGTAGTGAATCAAAATTGCGGTTACTTACTATGTATGGTACACAATCTAAACATCAGTATGTTTTTCTTCAGTTTTTGTCATCACTTTTGGCATGCGCACTCTAGTTTTCCCAATGTAATGAAGTAATATTACTTAGGTAAGAGTTCTTGTGCATTTATTACTATGCAATCCTTATTCAATACAGTAGGTGCGTCATTTTTCGTGAGATTCTATTCTGTCTTTGCATTTACCCACTTCTGACTGAAGGATAAATGTTTCTTGTTTTCCATTTCTTACAAATTTCTCACAGATTCAATTCTTGTTAAATTAAACACTTAGTTGGAACTAAATTATTAAAAATGGAATTTTGGTAACTTTCCATGATTTTAAATGGCCTTTTTATTGAAAGTATACAGGGTGGGAAGGGAGGGGGGAGCACAAAATGCGTGGAATCCATTGAAAAGGGTCGTGACTCTAAAAAAGTTGGGGATTCCGGATCTAAGCGTTGTGATGTTCATCGATATATGTCCGGATTCTGTTATTGTTTATATATATATATATATATATATATATATATATATATATATATATAGAGTAACCACCGCTTATAGTGATCAGTGGTTATAAGAATCAACCGTTTATAAGAATCAATATCGCGAAAACAAAAACAAATGTATTATTTCCATGTTAAAATTTTCGCTTTAAAGAATCAATCCACCGGTTTTAAGAATCAGTTTACACTCTTCGGTTTCAAACCCTCAAAAGGCACGAAGTTCTTTCTTTACTTTTTTAAAGAAGGATTGATAAGATGTGGATGGAATATAGTCTCAAAATTCATCCCTTTCTTTGTTAGACATAACATAATAGTTTCCCCATAAACGCTTTAGCACAACACTGTCCTATATTAGCTTGACCCAGGGGCATCTTTACCAGTCCGGGTCCGATTTAACTTTTCTCCACTGACAAACAAAATTAGGGTCTCTT
Organism: Dolomedes plantarius; assembly: GCA_907164885.2. Classification (NCBI taxonomy): domain Eukaryota; kingdom Metazoa; phylum Arthropoda; class Arachnida; order Araneae; family Dolomedidae; genus Dolomedes; species Dolomedes plantarius. The sequence goes on from OU015493.1 coordinate 147,448,259, forward strand.
TTTTCCAACCTCCCACATCCCGGTTGCGTCTTCCTGGACCCTGAAACACATAAATCTTCGGCGAAGTGTCCACTATCACTGAGGAAAACCTGACATTCGTAGATTCAGCACGTTATCAAACCGTGAAACGTAATCTATAAGGTGAATCTTCGTCTGAGACTATACATAATGAGAGAGGTATAAACAGTCTCCTGAAAACTTCATTACGTCAAACTACCACAAAAAACTTTTCCTTGCTCCCTTCCGGTAGTTGAAATGTTAAAACTGTTAAGCAGGTATGTTGTAACAAATATTGGATTTTTTTTCTTCTCACTATAATCATGTGTATTTACTTATAGGTCTAGAAATTAAGTTTTATTTTTAAAATTATAAAATATAATTATAATAAAAGATAATTAACGTAAATTAAAGAGTATTTTATGGTAAATTATCTCATATATGTATATACAGGTGTGTGTGTGCCTGTCCAAAAACCTAAATTTCGGCTATAAGAATCAACCGCTTATAAGAATCAAAAACAGTAATAACAAACGTGATTCTTAAAAGCGGAAATCACTGTATATATAAATATTTTTTTTCAAGCACTTAGTTGTTTAAAAAGTTTAAGAGCGTGTCTAGGATATTCGTACGCTTTTCGTTTACTTGTTGGGGATTGGTTTATTATCTATTCTTATTTAATCTGTTAAGAAAACTATAATGAATAGCTACATGCTAGTGAAAATGAATTTAACGATGTTATTTCCGTGACTGTTATTTACCGATATCACTGTTCCAAACGAATCTAGTTTAAGGTCTCGTATTTGAGAACTAATAGATGAACTAAACTAGGAAAACATTTGCGACCTGACTAATGGATTTCGAAGCATTTTAATAATAGCTCGCTGAAATGTCTATTACCTCATGAACTTTTAATAGCTGTACGATCCTCGCTATGTTTAGAAGCTTGCATAGCTCAGGTAACTCCTATAAAAGGATTTCTAGACATAAAGTGTGATTTTGGAAGGAAATAAGTGACTTTCTGATGAAGAATTTTGTACATGTACATGAATAAGGCAAATCTTTTAAGGCCAAATTTTTAAATACGATGAGGGGTACTCATTTTTATGATTTTTTAAAAAAATTCGAACATATTTTTTTCAAGTTCAGTCGGCGAACAATTAAGAAAGTAATTCAATCAGCGGGCTTGATGTAAAATATGAAAGTAAATTTTATCTGAAAAACATAGTTCCTAGTTAATGGATAGCTCATTATAGAATAATAAAGCATTTTTTAATGGAAGTTAAATATTTTTATAGTCAATATGCGTATTATAAGCGTAAATATTCTTAAAATATTATTCCTCAATCAATGCATTCAATTATGGAGGTTTTAAATCTTTTTTTTTTTTTTTTTTTTTTCCAATGCGGAGGCACTTGTATTGAAACATTGGCCCTTACTACGCCGCAGTTTTACTGTCCATTTTATTGTGGGGGCACCATATAGGCGGACAGCATTACCCCCTATGAAGGGACGACACGAACGGAGGCATTTTTCGTGGCGCAACGCTGGGACTCGATCTGAGCACCCTCAGCACCGAAAACCAGCGCGCTGTACCACTGGGCCGCCACAAGCCCTGGTTTTAAATCTAAAAAGACATATTTTGTTTGCAAATATATGGCTTTTAGAAGGTCTAACGTTAGGAAGATGTTCGCCCGTTGTTAGAATAATAGAGACAACTGCGTTTTAAGTTAAAAAGTTCCATGGACAAGGGGAAAAAATCAATTATATACAGTAGGTCAAGTATGTACAAGCTACAATAGATATAGACACAGACTGACCGAAAAAAAAACATCACATGTAGTTACAAACTTATATAAGACCCCAGAAAGAATCAATAGAACTTTTAATAAGACGTCTAATAGAAATCTTTGATTGAACAAATCAGAGAAAAGAAAGTACTGAGATCAGATGATGTCGTCTCGAGTAAATGGAAGAAAAAGGTTGCGAATTTCACATTCAATGTTTTGATACCTAAATTCAACATCAGACGTCAGTCATTCCGAATGAATATATATATATATATATATATATATATATATATATATATATATATATATATATATATATATATATATATATATATATCTATAAAGGAAGAAGTCCTGACTTATATATACATATATACATACACGTATCAACGCCCAGCAAAAACTATTAGAGATACAGATATCAAATTTTAGGAGTTTATTACTTTTGTGCTGAAGGCGTCATTTAAGAAGCGATTTTTCAAAATTCGCCCCCCAAGGGGGGGAGGGGGGCAAAACGTGTTTTTTACATATTCCTTCATATCTCAAAGAAGGATATTGACATCCATAACATTCTTGCTTTAAAATGTAAGTAACATGAATACCTAAAAACCAGTTTCAGGATTTTTCAAAATTAGGCCCCCAAGGGGGGGAGGGGGGAAAAACGTGTTTTTACGTGTTTTATCACATTTTCCTTCATATCTCGAAGAAGAAAACAGATATCCATAAGATTCTTGCTTTAAAATGTAAGAAACATGAATACCTAAAAACCAATTTCAGGATTTTTCAAAAATCTTCTCCCAAGGGGGAGAGGGGGGCTAAACGTGTTTTTTTACATATGCCTTTATATCTCAAAGAAGAAAATCGATATCCATAAGATACTTGCTTTAAAATATAAGAAACATGAATACCTAAAAACCAATTTCAGGATTTTTCAAAATTCGTCTCCCAAGGGGGAGAGGGGGGGGGCTAAACGTGCTCTTACGTGTTTTATCTATATATATAAAGAAATCAACACCCAGCAAAAACTATTGGAGATACAGATATCAAATTTTAAGAGCTTATTACTTTTGGGCTGAAGGCGTCATTTAAGAAGCGATTTTTCAAAAATCGCCCCCCAAGGGGGGAGGGGGGCAAAACGTGTTTTTTACATATTCTTTCGTATCTCAAAGAAGGAAATTGATATCCATAAGATTCTTACTTTAAAATGTAAGGAACACGAATACCTTAAATCCAATTTCAGGATTTTTTAAAATTTGGCCCCAGGGGACGGGGAGGGGGGGGCTTAACGTGTTTTTCACGTATTCCTTCATATCTCAAAGAAAGAAACATATATCCATAAGATTCTTGCTTTAAAATGTAAGTAACATGAATACCTAAAAACCAGTTTCAGGAATTTTCAAAATTAGGCCCCCACGGGGTTAGGGGGGAAAAACATGTTTTTACGTGTTTTATCACATTTTCCTTCATATCTCGAAGAAGAAAACAGATATCCATAAGATTCTTGCTTTAAAATGTAAGAAACATGAATGCCTAAAAACCAATTTCAGGATTTTTCAAAATTCGTCTCCCAAGGGGGAGAGGGGGGCTAAACGTGTTTTTTACATATGCCTTTATATCTCAAAGAAGAAAATCGATATCCATAAGATTCTTGCTTTAAAATGTAAGAAACATGAATACCTAAAAACCAATTTCAGGATTTTTCAAAATTCGTCTCCCAAGGGGGAGAGGGGGGCTAAACGTGTTCTTACGTGTTTTATCTATATATATAAAGAAATCAACACCCAGCAAAAACTATTGGAGATACAGATATCAAATTTTAAGAGCTTATTACTTTTGGGCTGAAGGCGTCATTTAAGAAGCGATTTTTCAAAACTCGCCCCCCAAGGGGGGGAGGGGGGCAAAACGTGTTTCTTACATATTCTTTCGTATCTCAAAGAAGGAAATTGATGTCCATAAGATTCTTACTTTAAAATGTAAGGAACACGAATACCTTAAATCCAATTTCAGGATTTTTTAAAATTTGGCCCCAGGGGACGGGGAGGGGGGGGCAATCGTATTTTTTACATATTACCTCATATCTCAAAGAAAGAAACAGATATCCATAAGATTCTTGCTTTAAAATCTAAGGAATATGAATACCCAAAAACCAATTTAAGGATTTTTCAAAATTTGGCCCCCACGGGGTTAGGGGGGCTAAACGTGTTTTTACGTGTTTTTTACATATTCCGTCATATCTCAAAGAAGGAAACAGATATCCATAAGATTCTTGATTTAAAATGTAAGAAACACGATTAAATGTAACAAACACGATCAATGTCACGATTTTTCGACATTCGCTTTAGATTTTGAAAAAATTGCTAGAAACAATCGAATAATTTATATTTCCTATATATCACCATTTTGAACACCAAATTGGTGGTAGGAGAAAAGAGAGAGATCAATCTTAATTAAATGAAGTGTGAAAAAGTGTGTGTGTGTGTGAATTGTATATATTTCGGTTGTTAGTACGTATACATCTAGATCTCAGGTTAACTCCATTCATTTTTATTATCCTGGGCAACGTCAGGTAATTCTTTGTTTATGAAACCGGCGATTTTCACAAGGGTTTACGGGGAAGCCCTCAAACTCCTCGAAGGGCCGGGATCCAGTGGGTTATTAAAATTGAAAGAAACATTTTAATGCTGACATTAGCATGGGGAGGGGGGGTTATTATAATATGCTGATGGGATGATGACCAGTGGAGAGGGGTATAGATTGCCATAAAATACAAATATACATATCATACAAGTAAGCTTTATTAAGGGTTCACCCGTGCAACGCCGGGTATATAAAGATAGTATATATATATATATATATATATATATATATATATATATATATATATAAATATACACGCATGGACAAAAATTAGCGCACCAAGAAGGAGTCGTCAAAATGAAAAGAAATTTTACATACCGAATGACTACTTTGATATAAGTAAATGATAAGAAAATCAAAGAAAAAGGATAATTTATTTCAGAGAAAAAGGCAAAAGAACGGAGAAGTTAATTCTCCGTTGGACCCCTCTAGCGCGAATGCACGATGCGCTACGATCGGGCATTGAGTCATACAAGTTCTGTATGATGTCTTGAGACGTTGCGTTCCATATTTGCTGTAACCTTGCCTCTAGTTCGTTCAAACTCGTGGGATGCCCAACTCGTCGTCCCAAATGATCCCAGATATGCTCGATTGGAGACAAATCTGGGGATCAGGCAGGCCAAGGAAGGGTAGTAACAGTGCGGAGACAGTCTTGTGACACCCTTGCCGTATGAGGCGGGGCATTGTCTTGTTGAAAAATGGCTCCTGGGAGCCGTTGCATGAGTGACAACACATGTGGTTGCAGGATTTCATGAACATACCGCTGGGCTGTCATGGTGCCACGGAACAATACTAGGGGTGACCGTGTATTGTAGGCAATGGCACCCCATACCATCACACCAGCTGTGAGAGCGATGTGTCGCTGTACAGCAAAGGCAGGATTGAAGCGTTCACCACGGGCTCTCCACACACGAACACGATTGTCATCACTGCTGAGATTGAATCTGGATTCGTCGCTAAAGACGACCTGGTTCCATTCCGCTGCAGTTCAGTTTCCCCGTTCGCGGCAAAACTCCAAACGGAGGCGTCGATGGGTGGGCGTCAAAGGCAGAACACGTAATGGGCGCAGCGATACCAACTGTCCTTCAGCCAGGTGCCTTCGTATGGTTCGAGAAGGCACAGAGGCCCCTAGTGAAGGTGCTACCTGTGCCTGGATGGCTGCCGATGAAGCAGTTGGCTGTACGCGTGCATTTCTTACGATGTGGCGGTCTTCTCGACAACTGGTCTGTCGAGGGCGTCCTCAGCCTGGTCTTCGTGTACATGGCATCTCTCGGGTCCACTGGTCCCAACACCACCTCACAACACAATCAGAGCGGCCTAATTGACGAGCTACTCGCCTAGCTGACCACCCAGCTTCCATCATCCCGACGATTTTCCCCCTGTCAAACTGCGACAACTGCTTACATTGTCTTCGAACACGGCGTAATGGCATGTCTATCTCAGCTCTTCGTTTGTAAATGATTCAGCACACTCAAACAAGCTTTGTTTGCCTGTTTTATACTCCATAGAGTACGATGTTCAACGCCCTCTACCGGCTATACGTAATGCGCAATCACGCTGCATTTCTAATCATTTGCATATCTCCCCGACATGTACCTTCATTGCAAGTTTCGTTACGATCCCGCAATTATTTCTTGGTGCGCTAATTTTTTTGTCCATGAGTGTATATATATATATATATATATATATATATATATATATATATATGATACATCTTGCACATCACTGATTCCGGAACACAGGACACACTGCAGCCACACGAGATGGAATGCCGCAGGAGATGGAGTTCAACCGGGTATAATATCGCTTTAACGTAGAAATAGCCGGAGTGGAGAACACAAAAACACACTCAAGGCGAACATAGTCCACACGTTGAACAGCTGAAGTTTTTTATTCAATGGAGGAATACTTCAGGAGTGCGACATAGACGTAAGGATGACACAAAACTCGCAGATGACACATATCTTGAATTTTGGAGAAAAGGCGAGCGATAAAACAAACGATAACGGATGCAACATTACAAGACAGAGAGAAAAGGCCCCGGCAATAACTTTGCTGGGTCCTAAATAAACTTCATGAGGTCATTGTCACATGACCCTTCCACTCTGCACCCATTGGACAGAGGCCCCTAGGCCAGTTTTCTGGGTGGAGTCCCGTGGCCTGTTATATAAGTTTTGGCGTCCATGAGACAGGGGTTTAAAGGGATGATGTACTAATTATCTACTATTGCTTTTAAGTTACTCACAATAAAACGAAAAATGAAAACGAAATTAGTTTGCTTACTCCAAAGAAATTTTAAAGGAAAACGAAAAGAATTTAGAAATTAGAAAAGGTTTTTGTTTTGTATGTTATATATATATATATATATATATATATATATATATATATATATGTATATATAGGAGAAGGTCCAAATATAGGCTAGAGTCTAAAAACGGGCTAGCTGTTAAATTATATAGAAGAAGGTTCTGACATCTGGCAGCGAGGTCATCAAACAATCCCATTTCGGTAAAGAAGCAGATATTAAACAGATGATTCATCTCTGCCGTTCACGTATAAAGCAGTCTCCATTCTTTTTGAAAATCACATATTTTCAGACCTCGAAACTTTATCAAGCAGGTGAATTCGAATTTCTGTATACTATTTGAATCCATAACAAATGCATGTTTTGTTGTTACAACGTCACTGATAAGATAGTAAGCTACGTTTTGAGATCCTTAATCAAAGGATATCTTTAACTCATAATGGCTGCCTTTCAGTAAAAGTTGAACATACTGTTGGTCTAAAAATGGGTTAGTAGAGTCAGTCTGTAAACGGGCTAGCCCATATTAAGGCCTTTTATCCATCTATCACCTATCTTTTTATAATTTTTTGGCATTTTATTCTACATCTATAGTATTTTTTTAAATCATATATATATATATATATATATATATATATATATATATATATATATATATATATATATATATATATATATATATATATATTTATATATATATAATAATTATCTTTTGATGATGATATTCTATTCTCTGTAATTCTTTTCATTCCGAACTTAAAGTCGCAAATCCTAAAAGGCATGTCTTGTGACGAGTACAACCTACCGGAACGAGTTGAATTGGTCCTTGTGCAAATCTGCACTAAACAAAATCAAGAAGAAGCTGATTCAAGAGTTTGTAAGTCATGTAGATGCTGTAAAAAACAAAAAAACTAAACCTAAAAATGGGCAAACTAGAAGTGGCGCAAAGAGGGCTACGAAGAATCAGTCCACCGAGTCCGAAGAAGAACATAGTGAACCCAAGTTTGATGATAGTGTAAGCGACCTGGATTATCCACCAGGAGATTACCCTGATGACAGCGATGCAACCTGCATCTTTTGTGAAGGACTTTTTTCAGCTAACACAAGAAAAGAAACGTGAGTGCAATGTTTTCAGTGTCAAATGTGGGAACACACAAAATGTGCGGGGAGGGAGAGACAGAAAAGGATATATAAGTGAGCGACTTCAGTTGATAAAATTAAAAAGGTAGTAATTTCCCGATTTTTTATTGTTCTTATTTATTTATTTTTCATTTTTATTTTTACACAAATGATATGGGTGTCCTATATTTATACCACCATTTCAAAAACTACTGATTTCACAAATTTTTCAATTAAATTTATTGTAAAATACACAGAATGATTTAAGCATTTTTTATCTTCCTATCTTGATACTTACATGTTTGAGGTTGTAGTAACATATTAACATTGAGAAGGTAATGATATATATATATGTATACAGAGGCTGTTCGCACATTTTTTAGACGATTTTAGTAAGCGGTAATAAAAAATCGTATTCTGCATAAGAAATGATTGCAATTGTACTATGTTTTTAAAAGTCAAAATTATCATCTGAGGCTTGAAAGTTTTGTTTTTATTCAAAATGGCGTTTTTAACAAAGCAGTGGTTCGAAGGCTACATTTATGCTCTTTCCGAAGAGAAATATGCATACTCCGTTATCCAAAAGTGATGTCAGATTCATGGTTTTCTGATATCTAAAGCGTTGATAGGTAATATCGTCAACAAGAAAGAAAAAAAAGTCAAATTGGTGCCTCAAGTGGGACAAAAATTCCAAACAAGTATCCAAGGAAAAAACGGACATCTTCGACTATTGCAAAGGTACGTTGTTTAATGTTAAAAGAAAATCCCCCTAGTCAAAGGACAGTTGCAAAATCATTAAAATGCTCGGTGTCCACTGTAAACAAAATGATAAACGTTGATTAAATCTTAAGAAAGCGAAAAAACGCAATGTGCATCGTCTTCTTCCAAATCATATCGCTGAACGCAGGACACGCTGAAGAATTCTATATGAGAAACACTTATCCAAAGAAAAATGGAAAACAATTGTCACAATAGATGAATCATGGGTGTATTTAAATGATTGCAACAAAAAAAGAGCCATTTATTATCATAAAAGGGGAGAAAAAATTTAAGTGCATGGTTCAAAGAATCGAAAGAAAGTTTTTCTAAGGGATTCATGATTGTTGCTGGTTTTTCATATAATGACAAGATAAAAGTAAAGAGAGTGGAATAAAATGTCAGATTAACTCCAAATACTATCAGGAACATATTTTATCGCCAATTTTTCTGAATGAAATACCATCGCATCACCCACAGTGCCATCAATCTGTAAGACTCCATCAGGACAAAGCTAGCAGTCACACATCAAAATCCACTGTAAATTTCCTAAAAGAAATGGAAAAAAAACTGGTATCAAGGCCATACCCTTCACTGATATCCCTACTAAATCTCCCGATGTATCACCAATGGATTTTTGTGCTTTCGGACTTTTAAAATCTGCATTATCCAAACCCTTACAGGACTCTGGAAAGCTGTTCGGGAGGAACAGGATAGAATACCTCTTCTGACACTTCAAAAGGCATTATTATCCTGGAAATTGCGGTGTCGAAAGATAGTTCAGAATAAGGGATGTCAAATAGAACATTTAAAACACAAGAATTTTATGTAATTTAGTTTTGTGAATACAATATACATCGTCTAAAAATGTGTGAACAGCCTCCGTATATATATATATATATATATATATATATATATATATATATATTGTTCCGTTTTCTGGGTACAATGGGATTGAACAAATTATCTTCAGAAAGTGGACACAAAATACAATTTATTATTCTGTAAATTCTTCGGGCACATACACAAATTTTATACAGAAAACACGTAAGAACTGTCTTCTATACAGCAGAAAACTCTAAAAACGTAAGTCAGGATAACAGAGTCTTCAATACAATACTCGCCTAGCGCGCTTTGAATAGATTCAATTCTCAGCAGAAAAGAACACTGACTTCCAATGCCAATTTCAGGTACATTTATAGACATTCAACGCGCCCCGTATGGACCGCCAGCTAGAAATCTCCAGAACGTACGAGAAAGATCTAGAAGGTTGGCGATATATCGCCAAATGGCGACTAAAATAAGTCTCCAAATCCATCGTTAATTTGGCGATAACTCTCATATTTGGCGAGATTACCATAGACTGGCAAAATTCGTAACATTGCTCCCTCCTCAAGGACTGCACGTCCTGGGCAGTGCAGCTCTTGGGCAGGAAGCCTTACTTACAATACATAATAGAAAACTAAACTATAAAATCACTGCTAAAATTAATACAAAATTAACACGCATACAGAAAAATACATACTTCATGAAACTAATAAATATATACAATCAACATCTAATTACTTTAAACAACATTATTAAAACAAAAACAAAAAAATAAACTTAAGGATATAGCAAAACTTAGTTAAGGATTATTTACACTAAATAAAATGTTTTTTACAAAAAGAGAGAACGACCATGGTCTGTGCATTTCTTTACTCTATTAACTATGGCCACATTAGGGAGCTAGCCTATCATAATGCACTAGGCTTAGAATTAGACGATTTTCTAATGCGGACCACGACGTCATTCAGTCTTTTTAGGACTGTATAAGGACCATCTCAAGACGACTGTAACTGGGGAGAAAGTCCTTTACGTCAAATCGGGTTCTAAAACCATACCTTGTCACCTTCATGGAATTCATGTCTTGTTGCTGTCGTGTCGTATAGGGTCTTCATCTTCTCCGTCGCAATGTTGATCCGCTCACGGGCGAAGTTATGGACGTCTTCAAAACGGGCCTTGAGTTCACTGATGTACTCGTCAGTCGATGAAGGCGTGTCTGGAGGGCGTCCGAACAGGAGATCACATGGCAGACGGAGGTCACGACCGAAAAGTATCTGGGATGGTGTATAGCAAGTTGTTGCGTGGACAGCACTGCGACAAGAAAGTAGGAACAGGCATAATTTTCGGTCCCAGTCTTCTTGGTTTCTTGAAACCTAGAGTGAGAGGTTATTCAGGATGGTTAGATTAAACCTCTCAACCATGCTGTCCGATTGTGGGTGTAGAGGAGTTGTTTGGGTTTTGTTGATTCCAAGTAGCTGACACAGTCCCTTAAAGACAGCAGAGGTGAAATTCGCTCCAGTTGGACTACTATGGAGTTCCTTAAGAACGTTAGGTATCCTTGCGCTTTGGAGAAGAATCTGCCACCTAGATATTTTACCGTCATCCGATTTCAATTTTCTGTACAAATCGCCATTCCGAATGTGAAGTGGGTCCACAGAGACCAATGACCTTTTTTTGCTGGACTGAAGTTTGATATATCCTGCCAGGTAAGTCTTGTGTTGGATAACTCCATAAATTTTAAAATGGGCTTTAGTTCAGATAGTGATGGAAGTGTTCCACGGCTTTTACAATTGCGAGCAACACTTTTCTGGTGACCCAATAATTTCGTTCCGCTTTCGAAAGGCATTTGCTCCAATATTCGATGACATGTTCTTGACCGTCTATTTCTTGGGATAGTACGGCGCCAACACTCTCGTTGCTCGCATCTGTATACAGGATGAATTTTTTCTCTGTTTGAGGATACAACAGGATTAGGCCCAGAGGTTAATGCTTTCTTTAGTTTCATAATTGCATCCTCACTTCTTCTGACCACACGAACTTTTATTTTCTCTCTGTGAGTCTATGAAGGGGTAGTGCGATGATAGAAATTACCTTCACGAATCTTCTATGTTACGTGCAGAGTCCCAGAAAACTTTTCAATTGATGGACGTCTTCAGGACGACTCCAATTCTTTACTACTGACACTTTTTCTGGATCGGCTCTGACACCTTAAGCAGAGATGATATGACCAAGATAAGTTACTTCACGACGAAACAGGTGACATTTGGAGAGACTTAACTTTAAGTTAGCGTCTCTAAGTTTCTCCAGTACCTTTCGGATGTTTCTTAGATGTTCTTCTAAACTGCGCCCCTAAATGATGATGTCATCCAAGTAAACTAGATAAGCTTCATAAGAGAGTCAACTTAACATTGTCTTTATGAGGCGCTCGAAAGTAGCAGGTGCGTTACACAGGCCAAACGGCATGACCTTAAACTACCAAAAACCTTGTCCCGTAGTAAAAGCAGTCTTTTCTCGGTCGTCAGGATGTATCTCTACTTGCCAGTAACCACTCTTTAGATCTAATGTAGAAAACCACTCGTGCCCAGAGAGTGTGTCCAGTGTGTCGTCAATTCGAGGAAGAAGGTAGCTGTCTTTTTTTGTGACGTCGTTCATCCTCGATAGTCTACACAAAACCTTGTAGAGCCATCCTTATTTCAGACCAATACGATGGGGGAGGTCCAAGGACTTGAAGACGGCTCGATGATGTCATTCTGTTGCATTTCTTTTAGAAGTTTCTCCACCTCTTCCTGCTTACCCAATGGAAGTCTTCTCGGGTTCTGTTTGATAGGGGAATGATTCCCTGTATCAATCCTGTACTGTGTGAAATTAGTTCTTCCAACATCGTGAGATGTTTGAGAAAATAAATCTTTAAATTCTTCAATTAGTTCTTCCGCAGCACTTTTCTGTTCATCTCTTAACTGTGCACTCTTGAATAATTCCGTTTTTAATATTTCAGAAGACTCGTCCAAAATCTCTGTTTTTGTTCCGGTTGATGCATGTAACTGGAGTACAAGTTGCTATCATCACTTCACCTTCCGAATAATTTTCGCCTTTTCGGTAACATTCACAATCCTCACAGGTACACTGCTTCTCGAAAGGTCGACAGTGTGGAAGCTACCAATATTTCTTTCGGGTTATTTTCAAACATTGGGGTATTCAATGACGCCAAATCGGAAACTATTGTCTTAAGCTATTGTTCCAGGAAATAATATTTCTGTTCTTGAAGGTAAAGTGTGTCATCTTCGGCTATTATTTGATGGAGATATTTAATTCCTTCATTTTCATATCAAAGAATGCAGTGTATTCTGATGAAGAGCGCGGCTTATGTTATTAACGTCCAGAAAAAAGTTATGTTTTCTTAGAAAGTCCAGGCCTATAATAAAACCATCCGTAATATCTGCCACATATGCCGTAAATTTGTAAACGGCAATTTCGAACGCGATGTTATATTTGTCTTTCCGTGAATCGAATTTTGTCACCGGTCACAGTTTGCAGGGTACGCATGGCGGGGTCCAGAGAAGATCGACCCCGAAACGCTTAGCCAAATCTTCTTTAATGATCGTCACATTGGCTCGTGTGTCAGTGATCATGCGGCAGGGAAGTTTATTAACATGTCCTAAGACGAAAAGTGGTGTGAATCGCCGCCTCTCATGGAAGAAATTGTAGTAGTTTTAACTGGGGCCTTTTTACCCTCCGGTAACCTCCGCCCCTCGAGATTGCCAGACTCTAGTTTCCCTGCTCCTGTTTCTTGGAGTTTTCTTGGCTTCCAAGTCTGGCGCAATTGACAGTTTCTTCAGGTGTGGCTTTCGCCGCCGCAACTCCAGCATTTTATGACTTGTCGTCTGTCAGGCTTGACCGATCTTAAGCACTCACCTGTTTTTATAACTCATCCATTCTTTCCATCAAATGCTCCATTGTACGTTCGGAGATCCTGTAACATTTTCAACCCTAATAGAATGACGAGGTTTCACTAAAGCTTGTTGGGCTGCTTCAAACTTCATGGCATAGACTAAGGCGGACTCAGATCTTCAACGTCTGCCTTTCGAAGTGCCTTCTGATTTCAAAGTTGCGAACTCCATCGATAAAATATTGTAAAGCTGATTTTCCCGTAGTTCCGCAGGACAATCTGACCAGCGAGATTGGAGAGCCTTTCGACGTCTGTTGCAAGTTCTTGTAGTGATTCATTTGGTTTCTGTTGGCGAGATTTGAGCTGGAGCCGGTTAAAGTCCTTCAAACACTTCTCGCTGAAGCATAGCTCCAAAGCACTTGAAATTGCGCCAAAGTCTAATCGCTGCTCTTTTGGGGATCGTCTGCAAAATATCCGCCGCCTTCAACTCGCAGAAGATGCAGCCATTGATACACTTTTGTTACAGAATCCCATCCACTGCCGACCGCCACAATGGAGAATTGAGTTTTGTAAACTTTCCAAGAAGATTTTCCAATCATAGGTTGACGCTTAATGGGTGGCCGGGAGGGGACAGATATAGAGTTAGAATCTTCAGAAATATAAGTATTTGACAATTTCTGTTCTAAATCTGTACTCTTCTTGAATCGTCGGTAAATTTCCTCTAAATTTTCTTTACAATGCCAAATTTTCTCCCTAATTTCAAATTTGTTGCCCAATTTTTCTTTCCTAGTGTCAAATTTTGTTGCTAAATTTCTCCTCCAAATTTTCAAATTTG